>VXAA01000923.1:1038583-1082309 GCA_013399115.1 Anseranas semipalmata | reverse complement strand
CGGCAGCCGAGCCCCGCTGCGGCCCGGGCCGGGTGTCCCCTGGCAGCCCTTCGGCTGCCGGGCCCAGCGCCGCGGAGACCGGCGGAAGGGCTGAGGCAGAGCTCTGGGCAACACGATGGAGGGTTCGGGTGTTTTGTGCCGGCCTTTCCCCCTGAAAGCGGGTTTTCTGCTACCGCGTAACGTTGTTCGCGGTGACATCTGGTTTGCCCTGTGCTCCTTCCCAAAGGCATTACTGCAGGCCGTGCTTTACAGAAGGCAACTGAACGCTTCGTGGGGTTCTGCTGGGAAACCTCCGTCTGAACCAGTCCGTCAGCCCCAGGCGGGTGGAGGGCGAGATGGGTACTGGTATAAAACAGGAGGTGGTGGTGCTACCCAGTACCCGCGTGCAGTGCTGTGCTTTTGGACTTAAAAGCATACAGCTACAACGTGGTTCACGTGCACCGTAGCGGCACTGCACAGAACAGTTGGTTGTTACCTGTATTATCTTAGTGCACAGGAGCCCCAGTCACAGACGAGGATGCCATTTTGCAAGATGCTGTACAAACAGAACAAAGAGCACATGTCCTAAGTATGTAACAAAAGACAGCAGTTAGGTACAGGTAGATGGCAGAGTGCAAGCAGACAATAAGATGATGTTGGTCAGCATCGTAGTGGTCAAAGCTGTTTTTGCTGCATTGCCTTTGTCAAGAAACAACAGTATTTTCAGAACAAAATATGCCTGAGGGGAGCTTCACCCAAGTGCGTGGGTGAGCATAACTGAAGATGTTGACATCCTTGAAAATTTAGCAAGTGGACAATGGTTAATCTTTCCATTTCCGAAGGCAAAGTTGTCAAAGAATTTCAGCTGGAAATACTGGGATATGATGAAGAAAAGGAAAATGTAGGTGAAGTGCTTGACCTCTTCTTATGGAAGCAATGGAAGATCCGTTCTTTGGAACATTTACATTTATGTAAAAGTACTAATACTTTTACAGGATTCACAATTTTCTGCATCTTTCTAGTAATACTGTACACCAGCAGTTTGAAGTCTGTGTAGTATTTCCTACTTGAGTTTGGTCATTTATCCTAATTTCCTTCTACATTTACATCCTGCTACGAGTATTGTCATTTTCCCCACCTTCTGTTTGTTTTTCTTATTTGCCTTGCCTTTCCCTTTCTTCCTCTATTGCAATTTCTTTCTTCTATTTTTATGCTACTCACAGAGGCTAGCATAAGTTACAAATAAAATGTATGCATTGCACATCTGGGGGTGGGCCAAGCCTGGCACAGACAGCTGGCCTGGATTCATTTGTATGTAGTTAGACATTGTGGTGGTTTTACCCTGCTGGACACCACCACAGCCACTCTGACTCCCCCTCCTCAAAAGAAGAGGGGGAGAAAATATGATGGAAAGGGCTCAAGGGCTGAGATAAGGACAGGGAGATTGCTCACCAATTACTGTCATGGGCAAAACAGACTCAGCATAGGGAAATTAATATAATTTATTGCCTATCGCTAGCAGACTAGAGCAGTGAGAAACTACAAGCAAACTAAAACACCTTCCCCCATCCACCGTCTTCTACCTCCTCCCCCTGAGTGGCACAGGGGAAGGGGAATGGGGGCTGCGGTCAGTCCCTAACGCTGCGTCTCCGCCGCTCCTTCACGGTCACTCTCTGCCCCTGCTCCACGTGGGGTCCCTCCCACGGGATGCCGTCCTTCCCAAACTGATCCTGCGTGGGCTTCCCACAGGCTGCAGCTCTTCCAGAACTGCTCCCAGATGGGTCCGTACCACGGGGCCCATCCCTCAGGACCAAACTGCTCCAACATGGCTCCCCCACGGGCGGCAGCTCCCGCCAGATCCCCTGCTCCTGCGTGGGCTCCTCTCCACGGGCTGCAGCTCCGGCCCGGGGCCTGCTCCTGCGGGGGCTCCCATGGGCCGCAGCCTCCTTCAGGCCACATCCACCTGCTCCATGTGGGCTCCTCCATGGCTGCAGCGTGGAGATCTGCTCCGTGTGGTACCCATGGGCTGCAGGGGGACGGCCTGCTCCACCATGGGCCTCTCCACGGGCTGCAGGGGAACTTCTGCTGCGGCGCCTGGAGCCCCTCCTGCCCTCCTTCTGCACTGCCCTGGGTGCCTGCAGGGCTGTTTCTCTCACATTTCTCACTCCTCTCTCCCAGCTGCTGTGGCACAGCAGTTTGTTCCCTTCCTTAACTCTGCTCTCCCAGAGGCCCAACCAGCGTTGCTCACTGGCTTGGCTCTGGCCAGCAGCGGGTCCCTTTTGGAGCCGGCTGGAGCTGGCTCTGATCTGACATGGGGCAGCTGCTGGGCTCTGCTCACAGAGGTCACCCCTGCAGCCCTACTCTGCTACCAAACCCTTGCCATGTAAACCCAATACAGATGTCTACATGAACTAGACACCCAGCAGGGAGAAACAAGCTCCTCCAGAAGGTGATTCATCTGATGCTAAGATGGGATTTTCTTGCCTATGGGGACCATTTCTCTCCATTGACTATAAAGAGAGCTTTGCATGAATAGTCCAGAACTGGTCATCTACCCTCTAAAATTATACAACTACTTGAGATAACTCTCATTCTTGCTTGAATCTCCCCCAGAATAGAAATCTCTAGACAGGAAGCAGTAGAGAAACCTGTCTCCTTGTGCCCTTTTACGCAGTGCATTCTCCCCACCATACAAATAAACATTATTTCCCCACTTACAGAAAGCAATGATTTTGAAAGAAGCTCTTTCTCTTGACCTTTCCTCTGCCACAGCATACTGTTTCCATACCAATTATGAGAAACAAAACAGAACTGCCATTGATGGTTACAAAACACTGGGATATGTTGTAATCCCACAGGAGCTATTCTTGGAGAGAAGCGTTCCTAGTCAGCAGGGAGAATCACAACTGCCAGCCACAAATGTTATTCCTAACAGCCGAGTAATCTTTCCAGTTGTCGTGTTCCAGACCTTCTGCTGCATGGACATCACCCAAACCACTGTGCTTAAAGACTGTGATGTTTTCCCAGCAGTACTGGGCCTCTTTCCCACTGAACTCCCAATTAATCCCTGTTTTGGGAGCTTCAAGGTGATTCAAGTTGAGGCATTCAAAAGTTCAAGTGGATGGGTCATGGTGACCTCTCTGTGCAAGGATGAGTTTTATTCTCAGGAAGTACTGAAGAGGAAAGAAAGGCCATTTTCCTCACATCTTCTTCTATCTACAAATAGGAGCATGAGAAAACACCAGTGAAAGCTCCAAGTCATTTCTACAACTGAAACAGTGGTGGTTTGTCGTAGGACCAAGGGGGAGGGGTAGTTGCTACATGTAGTGTTTTTCAGCTCACAAGAAATCCAGACTAAACAACTCCAGGCAAATCCTGAACTTAGTCCAGTAACAGAATGTTACCCTAGGATGGACAAAAATGTACCACATTACTGACAAGTCTGGGTGAGAATACCTCAGAGTACTGAGAACCCAGAGAACTGTATTTCTTTCTTCTCTCAAAAATAGTGACTTTTGTCCACTTATGGAATCATGTTTCATTTCTGAGAGAGACTATTTGAACCAATGATTCAATTTTCAGGAATACATCTTCTAGTGATAATGCAGGAAAACACAGAGGTGCATATAATAGTCAAATGCTTAACCGAGAGAGCATTTCAGAGACAGTAATGTTAGGAGAACTTTGCTACAAACTGACAAAGTTGAGAATTCCTTAACCAGACATTCAGTCATAGCCATGTCATTCAGTCATAGCCATATGAACCCAGAAAACTTATCTGTCTTCTGATAAATATTTGTGCGGCACATTACCACACCAATAGGAAGTTTGGATGACAGAACTGATGGAGTCAGTGCTGGCAGTCTTCAGAAATGTTCCAGGGAAAGAAGAAGTATCAGTGAATCTTCATTTTAAGTTCCCTTAGTTTTAAGTTTGATATTGTCTATAAGTAGAGTTGTTCCAAAATAGTCATCTAGTGCACTCTATTTTAATTCAGCTGACCTAAAGTAGACTGATCTTTAAGACAGAAGGGACGGGCAATATATTTGACCCTTTGTACATCAGGCTCTCTAGCTAGGGTAGGGTCTCTTAAAAGTGACTTACCTATAGCATTGTCTTAGGGAAACATTTATGGTATGATTATGATATTGAATTTGATATTATGCTGATTGCTTTGGAGAAGTTAAAGATCTAATAATATTTTTGATATTTTATGGTATAAATGTTCTGGCATACATGACTTCTCAGTTAAAAGGTTATTCATATAAAGAGGATGTGAGAGGGGATAGCAGCTATTTCTAAGTATCTTTTTGTGTGAAAATTCTTGCTGCAGAAAGAATTGCAGTTGCTCCTGAGGAATGCATTCACATGTGAAGTTATTTAACAGGCTACTGCTATGTAAATCTGTATGAAGACTTGCCACTTAGTCAATACTTACCAGTGCTGACCACATCAAACCTATGCCAGTTGCTGCTTTCCCAGTATTTTGATCAATTATGTAATCACTTCATCACTCCTTGAGTTTAAAAAATCTCTCGATAAAGATTATTATCATTATGTTGTAGATAAGCCACCTTTTAATCACTATTTATACTGAGGAAAATTACCTAAATATAACACTGCACTGGAACAAATGCCACTTTATTCCAGAGCAGTATATCTGTTTTGCTTGGTTTGCACTGATATAACAAAATCAACACAATTAATTCATGGGACTTTACCTGGTGACTGTTTTTTAACATGCTTGCTATAATGAGAACTGAATCCTGTCTGGGCTTCTATGTGCTACTGCACTGCAAAACAAGTATTTCAGAGCTTTTGAAAGGTGAAAGATATGTAGCTCTTGTAAGTGCAGAGTTCTCTCAGAGCCTGTAACAGAGACAGTAAGATTGGTGCCAGTGAGAACTGCCCCTCCGTGTTAACCTGGAGCGTGTTTGCTCAGCCCTGGAGTCAGCCCAAGCTGTCAGAAGAGTATCAGTGGCTCCGAGCACTTCTCTTATTCATACGTGGAGGCAGCAGAGGGAAATTCTGCTTTAGAAAGGGCTGAGGCCACATCTAGAGTACCTCACAACACCAGAGAGCCTAAGACAAGTCTTAAAGTAGTCTGCACTTACTTGTGTGTACGAGCCTGGCCTACAGACACAGTATCGCTTTTAGGGAACTGTTGCCATCATGAGACTTGGTTCACCACCACATTCTTCAGTTTTCACACAACCAGAATGGCCCTGAAAGTAGGGATATGCTGTCATGGACCTGGAGTAACACAGTGGTGAGTAAGTCCAGGAGTCTTTTTAGGGCCAGAACTGGTCTGTATAATATGATTGTGAGAATTTGGCTCCAAACATACACCAAGAGTGTTGTACACAGAACACTTGCAGGCTGTACCTCAGCAGCGTATAGTTGTCTGGTAGGTGATCATTAGAAGATCACTAAAAATTTGACCATAGCGGTAGTTTTTTATATCTGTCCTCTATGGACTGGAATGAAACTATCAAACCACTTAATTTCAGATACATCATAATTATCCAGCAATTATTTCAGTTACTGCCTACTTCTCGTTTACACTACTGGTTTGGGCCCAGCTTTTATCTTTGCAGGTTTTGTAGTGAATTTAAAAGACGACAAATGTTCAGCTCTATAGTCTCTGTAAGCCCTCTACCCCATCACAGACAAGAGTCACAGTAGAAGTTTTCCTATTTTTTTCCATTCTGCCTTTCTCAGAGGTAATCTAAGGAGTAAAGGATCACCTCTAGGAATAAAAGAAGATTCTTAACGCTCATTAAATATTTTTGGTCCTTTTGCTGAGATTTCCAGGGGTGGTGGTGCAATGGACAGTCTCTTAGACTGAAGATGATAATTCATTTCAGATAGGTCACTAAAGATTGTTAATAAATAATAATGGTGTTTAATTCTTCCATCATACCTCTCATAGGAGAGGCGTGCCAAAAACTGCCTGTGAATGCTAGATTGAAGGTATTCCAGGCTGTGGCTTCAGACATTGAGAGGTATTCACACAACCTACACTGGGGCTTGAGAAGCCATTGGAAGTTTCCCTTCTAACAAACGGCAAGCCATTGGCTTCTCTAGGGCAAATGGTTCAAAGTCTTGCTCTGAACCATCTGTAAGGGGAGCAGAGGGAGACAAGGCTTACTAGCCCCTGTGAGAAATTTGTGAATTTGGACCTCTGGGGTTAAAGGGACTGGAGTGAAGCTACCATTATCAACTAGTTAAATCTGGGGCTAAATCCTTCCCTGGTGGCTCCCACCAGGATGTATTGAGGTAGTGTCCAGTATGTCCTCAGCTAAGGGGGATTCATTCAGGCAAAGCCAGAGTCTGCAGAGGAGGAATGGGTATGCATTGCAGAGGCTCCTTTAAAAAAAGACAACCTCTATCTTCAGCTGTCAGTTCTTGCTGACATCAGCATAAGATCTAGCTGGTTACAGGGGTGAATACATACCTCGATTAGCAAGCCAAGATCCCTTGGGGCTATGGGAGAGAAAAGAAATAGCCCACTCTCAGTCCTATCTGCTGAAGTCTGCTCCCCATTTGCCTATTTCCCTCCTACTTTTCTCCCTCTTTCCCTCTCTGCTATTTGTCATCTGCCAAGTCATTTCCTTTTCCTCCCCTTTTCCTCCCCCTCTTTATGTGTTCCTTCATTTTGCTTCCTGTTTTCATTTTCTTCCCTCTCTTTACATCCAATATTTATATTTCTTGGTTGTCTTGTACGGCTCATTCTGCGTGCTCCATCCTCCAATTTCCCTTTCTGTCATCTGTTTCACTCTTCTCTGGCTTGCCTTTCACCTTCACTGATGCACTCTCTTTTAGTATATTTTTTTAAAGTGTTAAAATCTGCCCAGAGGTTGAGTTTCCTATTTTTGTGTCGTGCAGGTGGCAGCCTTCCAGTGGAAATAGTGCCAAAGGAAGAACAGCAGCCCAGAGGAGATTTCACACTTTACAGCAATATTTAAAGCATTCTGAGTCTGATTAGGGGATATGGCTGAAAGTCACAGAGCTTCCTGATCCTACACAGCATTCTTTAAAAGCTGTCAGAGCAAAAAGGAAATACTGGAACTAAAGCCCCGAAGCAAGTTCCAGCTTCAGCTCAGTACTCGGATGCAATGTTAGTCAGCACACAAACACCTTCTGCAACGGCTGCGCTCAGAAGTGCCATAAGCCACCTTTGGATCAAAAGTGCCATTCAGTTCTCCTCTGTAAATCTCTTTTATAAATTCCTCCAGACTTACTTTGAGATCAGAATTTGACTTACAGGTATTACATCTGACAAACTAAGAGGAAAGGGTGAATGTGTAGCACTGGGGCACCAGGAAGAAAAAAAAAAGGATATTGCAAATGTACTGCTTTTTTTAGATGTAATAGAATGCAGCGAATGAACAAACCAACCTTCTGTCAGAAAAAAAAAACATACAAAGATGATGACTTCTTAAGCAGAATGCCTTCTCTGTGTATAACAAAAAGCACATTTCACTGCTCATAGCTGTGTATACACACACAGAAACAGAGACATGAGTACATACATAAATATTCAAAACAACTGCAAATTTATCTTAAAAGATATTTCAAATCAGGCCATTACATTTTCATTATAACATACTCTGCAGTGAGAGATCTCCGTGAGAACTCTCTCGAGTCCCCTTTTCCCAAATCCCACACTATTCTAGGTAAGGAAGAGAAAGATGGGTTTAATATAGATGCACCATGCAGGAATGCTGCTAAGAGATCTCACTTTTTTTTTTTTCTTTTTGGCTTGGAATCACTGGCTTTGTCTCAGTTTGGCAAAAGATTGTATCCTTCAAGACATAAACCATGTCAGTATCCTCTACCTCTAGCCCCAGTGTTACACTTTCAATTTTTCCTTTTTTTTTTTCTCATTTTAATTAAATGAGCATAAAATATAGCATCTAAACAACAAAAAGGAACAAAACCAGCATAAGGATTAGACGCGATTAATAGAACATATCACCATGTGGGTTCAGAATCAAGGTCAGACAAGGAAACCTCTCCCCTGAGGAAAAGACGATTCCTTGTCATTGTGCTAAAGTTACTGCAATGCCAGCATCTCTAAAGAACCACGCACTGCATCTTACCACCCCTTCCTTCGTCTCTCTCTCTGTCGTTTTGTCTGGACTTGTGTTGCTGCCAAGAGTAGGGCTGGACCGTGTAGAGACTCAGTATTTGGTAGAAGCTTTTTACGGTGGTTCTTTCTCAAAATAAATAAATATATAAGTAAGCGAGAGAAGGAGTAATGAAGTTCTTTAATTAACATGAAGTGTACCCTCAGGCTTCGCCTGTAGGTTGAGAACACTGTCTGTAGTGAACCCATTGCACTGACAGGTGGTCTGGGGCTGGGAGAAGAAGAAATCTCCCAGAGGAACCTGTCAGTCAACATGGATCTGTGTTGATTCCTCCTGTTAGGTAACTGCACAAGTAGAAGTCTCCAAGATGTTCAGGATAATTGTTCAAATAAAAAACCATCTAATCCTGCAGCACCGCTATCTTTAAGATGATTGAAACCTAAAAAAAAAAATACCCTGGAAAAAAATATTGCAGTTATCAAGATGATCTACACAGATCACCATCACTGGAAGCTGAACATTGAGGTCAGGCTTCTTTATGAAGCAGTCGCACGGCACGGCCTCCCTCGTGTTGTTGAGTTGCAAATGACCGGGGAGGCTGTATGGCTGGCACTGCAGAGGCACACCGCTGATGCAAAAGCTCTCGAGCTAAACTGCTACTCTCTGGCTGCTAAAAAGGAAAAGGAAATGGAGTTACACAAAAGAGAGTTTGAAAAAAATGGCAAATTTTGCTACTTCATTCTGAATTGGAGTTACCATCATCTGTAGCCATTACATGCGTTTGACTAACCCTCAGAATGCTCTGTTATGGCATTACAAAGAAATCTTCAAAGAAACGCTGGGATCAAGGCAGTGTAAGCACAAGCTTTAAGTCAGCTTTGCATGACAGCTTCTGATGTATGCCTTCAAATGTACCCACAGATCTCTGCCTCAATTTGTTAGTTACCACTTGCAAAATACATAAGGGCATGTAGTGCCTTAATATACCTCTCCCAGAAGAATAAAATCCTTATACTTATTCCATTAAATTACATGGTTTGGAGAAGAATTACATTTTCCTGAAGACCGGATTTATGAAAAGACTATCTAGAAGCTTCTGTTTTTAATTAATTGCAAATTCTGTAGCATTCTAGGCAACCTTAATGTCCAAATTTGTCCTCAGTAAGTCTATTTAACTACTACCTTTTTCATATAAACATTGATAAATATTGCTAAGAATGAAGTGTTAAATATCTTTTTTTATGATACTAGAAGAACATACAGTAAAGGCTTCTTGCAATTTCCCTTATCCTTGGGGAAGTACTTAAGCAGATAAAGTAATTAATAATGTGAGTTCCTAGCTTATATAGTAACAACAGAATATTTGTTAGCTGCACATGTAAGAAGATTTCAAATAAATTCAGTAGTTCTATCTGTAGTTCAATTCTTTGAAAGAAAAAAAATCCTATAATTGGATTTATTTGTTGAAAAAAAGCTATTTCACAGTTACGAAGGAAGAAATGTAGCAGAAACTCCTTAGCCATGTCTGTCATTAATGTGCAGTAAAATGAGCTAGATTCACTGCTTGGGTTAGGCAGCATAGCTTTATGCAAGCTGTTTGAACTGTACAATTAATTCCAGATGAGAATCTGTCCCTATGTAACTAGAAGAAGATAACAAACTCTATAGTAGACATAACAAAAAAGCACCGCACAAGACAGTGGCAGGAAATGATTGATCGACTTTGGGTGCAGTTAGTAACCTCAGGAGGTCAAATTCAAGAGAGGTCGTAGTGCTTAGAAGTCTAAAAAGTGTACACGTTCGAAGAGCTGTGTTCTGTCTTCTTAAGAATTTGCCTGGGATGCTAGCCAGAATAGCTTTGCAATAGCACCTGACAGATAAAATTAAAGCATGAATCATAATCTCCCCGGTCTGCCAAACTGAGGTTTATTCAAGTTGTAGCTCTAAGATAGATTACAGTTTATAATTTGATGGCAAAAGCCAACTATCCCTTGACTTCAAACAGTGTTGTGGGAAGGTCATGTTTGAGCTGGGCAACAAACTTGGGGTTGTGTGATGAGAATTGAGAGAAGGGAGTTCAAAATCATAATAGTTTCTACTGTTTAAATGTAAATGAAATACCAGCTGGACATTTGCCAGGATAAGGTATCATTCTGACAGACCAGAACGCTCAAGGATATAGAGCTCTTCGGATTAGTCTCAGAGAATAAAGGGCATCGTAACATCCTTACAAGGCAGGGAAAATGTGGAATGCTACAAAAACAAGCATTCAAAATAGCATTAATAATAAATGATTTAAATGGAACTTGGAATGTGGAACTCTTGATGTTTGAAAGCTTTTTCTTAGATATGAGGAAAAAGGCAAGCAGACTAGTCCTAGAAGAAAGATAGAAAGGTATTATTTTCATTAATACTTGCATTATTGATAGGCTAATCTTCCAAAGCAAATCTACTTAATCTATAATCTTTGAAGCTATAGAACTGGTCGGGTACCACAATGTCATCCTCCCAGTTTTCATTTTAAATGCTGTAGCAATCAAAGGAAGATATGGCTTCAAAGAGCAATACAACATAGTTTAAAGTTCAATGTATCATGCTGGTAATGGACCAACCACTGGGAGTTTTTAGTTGGCTTGACTGGAATGAGGGATGGACATACAGAAGTCTTCAATCATCAGATTACCTTGATATGCACGACTAATTGGTAGTCTGAATATAAAGTTCTGTAAACTAAACACTTTGTAATTGAAAGCAAACTGCCCGCTTTCATCAGCACTAATGAAAGAGACTAACGCCTTTTAAGAGTTTTTCTCTCTGTGCCTATATATGCAGCAGATTTGTATCTCTTAAGAAGTGTTGTAATCCATAGATCAAAGTTTAAGATAGTATAGAAATACAACAGACCATCCCATTCATAATTCAAAGCAACCTGACATTTGAGTTATCAACCCGCAATAGTAAAACAGCTAGCAGATTTCATTGTGAGAATATGTATTTACTTTTAGTCTCTTTGGTAGTGTCCGTTCAAGACCTGACATTCAGTTCACCGGTTGCAGATATGATCAAATCTGTGAAAAGAGGAATCTAGGTTTTGGTGCTGGTAGCCATTACTAGCTGCATTTCATATCTGCTCTGGGAGTACTTTCAGTGAAATCAGTGATCAGGAATATAAACTCCAATTTAACATTGATGTTTGTCAGAGAATATATTAAAAAGGTTTTTACATACAAACATTTAACAAGAAAACCAGAGATGAAACCCAATAAGAAGACACATGAATGATTGTACAACATCTGTCATAAAGATACATATGAAGAATCTTGGCTCAATTGAAATAGTATTTGATGTTTTAAGACAGATTTACAGCATACACTAGCTGCTTTATGCTGCTACATGGCAATGGAAAGCAGACACAAATAGTCATAAGCTAGGCCAGGCCTACAGCTGCTTTGCATTACTGGGAGAACTAGCACTGGCCAAAGAGACCTGATAAACCTGATCATTAATTGACTAGCAGTCAGGCACAGAGGTCCTTTAGAAGAGTGACACTGGGGACCGGGTGATAATTGCGTGTGCTGCCAGAGAGAACTATTACCAGATGAGGCCAGTGTCCCCAACTGATTTTGCCCAATTAAGCTGTATCATGCAAATCAGGGAGTGAGGAAGGATGGCACTTGGCTTTGTTATCTCTGATGTTATACATCCAGGTGTAGATCAACACCTGCTTATCGCCTACAGAAATTACTACACCAGTTGTTAATAACATACTGTCAATGTATGTCCTCCAGCTGCAGCCTATACATCAGATTTCAGGAGCGGAAAACTCTATGGAAAATTTGAACGCTCCCGTGTTTTTGCATTATTGCACAGAGATGCCGGATAAAAGACTGGCAAATGGCAAATTTCTAAAGTAACTGATTGTTTATATTTGTTTTAAACTTCTTATGGAAATGAATTTAAACATTGTATCTGTAAGTTGTCACAAGAAGTGCTGTACCCAAAGCATAGGTGATGCAACACAATCCATAAGAATGGATCCTAAACCTTTGATGTGTATGAAGCAGAGAAGTTTTAAGCATTGAACCATTCACTCAGATCTCCATAAGAAGACACATACTAGAAACACACCAGTGCTCTATGTATGTCTCACAGCACATTCAAGGTCTGGAAACGTGACAAAAAATCACCTGTGGTGATGATAATACCGATTATATAAGCTTTTCCTGATGTTCAAAGGATTGGCATAGCAGGCACAGGCAGGATGATCTCTCACAGCATGCTGCCACTTTGGTTTGAAGCCCTCAGTGAAGAGCTTGGAAGAATTATTTCTGGCCAGTCCAATCACAGTGTCTAAGGTGTGCTGATGAATGGTGCTGCTACGCAAAACCTCCGAGTTCAGAAGCAACCTTGAAATGCCTGGTTCCAGTGCTATCAAAGGTGGGAAGCCAATGTTACCCGCATAAAGATGAACAGCAGGAACGTCAGTGATAATACGAGCGTGCTGCAGCTGTACCTGGACAGTGGGGAAGCCAGGGAGTTAAAAGGAAGAGACACTCAGTTCCAGAAGATGGTCTGGGTGAAATTTTTCTTTTGTTGTCTGCTGTTTCATTTCATTTTTAATTGGCGAGGAAGAGGGGTCATATTCTGATTCCAGGAGCCTTCCAAAAGTCAAGAAATGTCACACATACATTGTCATATACAAAGTCAGTGTAAATATATATATATTTATTGGAAAAGCTACCAGATATTAAGTCATTTTATTAGATACACTTTTTTTTTTAAACTTTTTTTTTTTTTTAAGAAGCAACCAAATATTATATGTAGGGTAGCAAACTATGTAACAACTGTTGGTTGTTTTTTCTATTGCACATGAAATATTTTGCACAGGCAAATGTGAGCGTTCATTCACTTTCTTTGTGTTTGAAATCAGAGTCAGAGCATTCAGAAAAGCCAATTATACACCACAATTTTCAGCTGGGGGAAAAATGGTCTTCAGCTGGGATGCCCAGATATGTTACTCCAGAATACCAGTAACATCTCCTAGCTTTTGCATTGAAGTCCCTGTAGAAAGATTAAATTCTGTTTTCAGAAAAAGTCATCGTTACTAGCTGTTGTGTCGAGTAACTTGCAGTCGTTGTTGCCTCTTGGTGCTTTCAGCAAATGACCTAAGTTAGAGAGGTTCTTATGGCTTTTTTTGGAGGCTGCCCTTGCAACACCTAAATCCCCAGAGTCATGGTAATATTCACTTTTTCTCCAGCCTGCCTTCCCACCTAACTAGCGACTGAGAACTGGGGCTTAGTATGCAATACTCCTCCAGTGTCCCAGCTGAGGAACCTTCTCTTGGTAGTTAACAGGGTCAAATTTACTGCCTGAGTGGACTGACAGACTCAATTTCAAGATAGCATTATGTGTTTGCACTGAAATAAGCAGTGGGCCCAAGCTCTTTCTTGCTCAGCCCTGCTTCCAGGCTGTTTGCACGTGATCCTAACTCAGCCTTGGACTAAGATTTTGAGTTCTTGTCTGTTACTGTAAATCTTCAGTGATTCCGTGTAAATCAAAGCATTCCCTCTGGATTTTGAAGAGGTTTAAGTGGATGCAAACTTCTCAATTTTATATTGTTTGCGTTTTTTTTTCCTTTCTTTTCCACCTGGGAAATAAAATAAGCAGATGGAATCTCAAGTCTTCTGAGAACAACTGCAGGGAAGAAGTTTTCTGTGGGTGTGCAAAAACAAGATAGAGGACAATTTGTCATTTATTGCTGCACTGCTGAGTCTGAAGTAATTGTGTCACTTCTGAACAGTCTGAGAAGGTTGGGTGAAAGCACATATTAACATGGAATATTACTAGAAAAAAATGTAATGTCAGACAGGTGAGTTCCCACAAAAAAATGCTGATGTGTAAATAATAGAAAAAATCTTATTTTTCTTGATCATGTTAAACTACGTATGGATTAAGTTGTATTATAAATAAATAAATTTACAGTTTTTCTGGTTAGAAACCTCCATTAATAGATGTGAATACAACATTAAAATGATTTGTTTATTGCCAGCCAAAGTATTCTGACACAATTATAGCACTCCATGGTCTTTCTTAATGGATAGTGTTAATTTTGGAGCCTATCTGGGTTTGCAGAAATTACTCACTGCATTAATAGGTGCCAGCTGTGAGATAAGCCACTGACAGCTTCTTAAAAATACTGTTGTTCTTTCACACTGATTTCATGTAAAGCTAATCATTGCACAGTTCTGTGTGTGCTGCCGAAAGCTAAAAGGAAAACCACCACTTCACTTTACTATTGTAAATATTTAACTGATGAGGTACAAAATATTCTCCAGCTTACTCTTGTTCTATGCCAGGAGAAATAATAAATTTTAAATAATCATTCTTTTCTGTTACATTTGTTTGAGGAAAAAAAAATGCAATAAGGTAGCCCTAGCAATAAGGCAGTTGCACGGAAAATCACTCAAGAAAATTGACTTAACATCATCAAAAAGGACATGAATCTGATCGGCAATCAGAAGACGGAGAAGCCTCCAGACAGGCAACATACTGGGCAGCAAAGGAGCTGTGTGTAGGTTATCGCGTATTTAATAGCGGACACGCAAGCGGTATCTCACAGATACAGGACTCGATCCCTGCCACTTACAGGCTGAACCCTTGCCCTGTACATTGCAAGATGGAGGCACAGAGACCAGTCTGCATCATGGGGTTGCAGTACTGAAGGATGAGACCCTATATTAAATCATCAGATGCGATAGTGGGAGAGCTGGCACAGACGGTGACTTGACACATCTGCATTAACCTATGGAAATAAAACGGTGCTGGTCTCAGAGCGGGCTGACATGAGAAGCTCAGGCGCTGCTTTCCCAGGCCACGCGGTCCCCGTGTTATTGCCTCTGGCACCATCTGCCCCGCCGGTGGGCCAGGTGGGCTCACTAACCCGGCTTTCTGCAGCTCGGCCAGCGGATCCGACAGACTGTGGGGACATGTGAGCAGCGACGAGAAAGCAGAAAGGCTGGCAGAGCAGAAGGCATCCATCCCTCCACGGCAGCCAAGCACTTGACTGTCTCAGCCGTAACAGGAACCCTCCTGACAGTTCTCCGGTTCTCCGAGGCGTTAATTATTTGCATTTGCTTTATAGCACTAGCGACAGCAAACCTATGCCCGGTTATTTTTGACTTTAAAAAATCACAGGATGACAGGATAATTCAGGTTGGAAGGGACCTTAGGAGGTCTCTGGTCCAACCTCCTCCTCAAAGCAGGGTCAGCTTTGAAGCCAGACTGGGTGGCTCAGGGCTTCATCCATTCTTGCCTTGAAAAATCTTTCAGTTGAGAAGTTGCACAGTTTACCTGACGTCTATGACATTTTCCAAGTGTATTTTCCTTTCCTCTGTCACAAGAACATCTACACAGCTTTAGAAGAGAAAAAAAGCTGTATGAAATGATGACTGTCCTTCTCTTGTTTGGGTTCCTCAGGCATGGCAGAAGTACACTCTGCAAGTGCCTCCATGCAAACAGCACACTGGCACGCTCGTAGTGTTCTCTGCTGTGAGGCACCATTTCTTAGGTACCATTTCTCAGGGACCGCTGAGGGAGTTCTGAACTCCTGTCTGGGGAATCGTGACTTTCCCCTAACCATTTCAGTCTGAATGAGGCATGTGAGCCAAGCTCCTGCTCACCCTGTTTAACCTGGTTCCACTCAGATGCTGGAGGCAGCAGGCGAGTCAGCCAGTGGGTACCGGGACACGGGAGGTTCTCCTGGGATAGGGGTGGTGACTATGAACCTGTGGGGAGGATAACTCTGCACCCTAACACAGCTGGATCTGGAAAAAGGCATCTGTCCATAGCCTGGGATACACGTGAAATGGTTGTGTTTCCTTCCTTAAAATAAACTTGAAGTTTTTGTAAAAAAGAAATGAGGAAGTTAAATAAGAAGAGCATTACGTGGGTAGCAAAGTCAGCTACCCAAAAGTTAGGCAATGCCAGTGTTACATCTGACGATACGACCTTGACTTGGTCCCCTACACAAAGTGCATTATGCAGTATTAGCACGCATTGCTCCTCCATGGGATCTCTCTCTTGCTCAGCACAGAATACAGATGAAAAGGGAGCAATAAGGGGATCTTAAACTTGCCATTTTCTAACGTTCAAAAGCTTCACCTTGGACCTTATATCCCAATTAATATTCCTGTAATGTAGAGGGTTACATGCAGTAGGTGTGATGCGTGTAGACACACCTGTATATACTTTGCACCAGGTTCTGACCTGAAAGAAAAGTAAAAATGTCTTCAAAAGGACTGAAAAATAAAATGATTGATGATGAGTTTTGATTTTATCTCCTTTTGAAATTCATGTTAAGTTTGGACGTACAAGGTCATGTTTAACAATTCATTTAGGAAATAATAAATCAGCTTATCATAGCAAATGTAAAACAAGTATGACTGAGTTTGGATGTGACTGGGTGAACACGGGGAGAAAATCCAGGCAGCTGGCTCCAAATAACTATTAATCCTCCCAAAGGCGGCAGGCAAGAGAATGGCCTAGGGCCTCTGAAAGCCAGACCCAGTGCATTTCAGGAGAAGCAACACTGAAGAAGCTGGGATGAGGCAGAATGTGGAGAGAAGAGCTCACACACAGTGACATCATTTAGTACAATAAATGCTGACTTCTTTCCATCTCTCTTCTTTTCTCCAGCTTCTTTTTTCCTTCCAAAGTCTGAAGTAATTTCCAGAAGACAATATGTGCATAACATCACACATTAAAATTCTGGGGGTTTTAGGAGTTATAGCTATTTTCAGGTAAAATTTCTTACACTCCTTTGATTCTTGTGAAGGGCTAAGAAATCTGGAGACTGGACTTAAAGGTGGGAAATCTCTGCTGTTTGCTCTTTGCAGAGTTCAGTATCCCTCTTACCCTTTACTGCTTCATGTTGCCTTTGTGGATGAGATGTAAGGCACTGATATATTGGCTTTTATTTGGTCCCCTAATTCCTATTAAGAAAGTGGGGGAACTCTAACATGTTCGTGGCAACACACACTTGGTGAAAAAGTACAGCAGAAAGGTGAGCAGGAGCTTTCCCATTGATTTAGTGTGATCAAGATTTACACCACTGTTTTTAAAAAAGACACCCATTTCTCAATGTCGTAGAATAAAAGGGCCTAAGGGTGCCTGCATTTAATCAGAATAATGCACAAGAAAAAAAAAATGTAAAATATGAAAACCCTTCTGACATAAATAAGACGTCTTTAAACATACAATTTTAATTCAGATCAAGTGTTTGTCAATTAACAGCATTAACTGGGGACACAGTCATCCTAACTGGCATATGCATTCATCCATGGACATAGCCTGGAGGGCTGGCGATCAATTATTCAGCAAGGCATTTTATCCTGCCTCCACCTTTCACAGCACATCATCTGCTAGACTGTGATCAACAGTGAATATGTGAACAGCAGCAAAAGAGAAAACAATTAATATTTCTTGGCTGAAGCTAAATGAGATTTTAATTTTCTCAGTAAAAACTCTCCTCAGTCACTAGATTACAGAAGATGCATGTGTCCAGGTCCTTCTGCTCTCCAAAAGAACTAAGATGGTGGTTTCCCATTCTCCAAATATCCATATGCTTTAGCATTCAAACCCCTCAGAATTCTGCCTCTCCTGTTACATGTTATTGTCACTTCCTCCTCCCCCAGATCTTTGCTGTTGGTCCCGCAGCATATTGATGGAGAACAGCATTCCTTGTGTGCTTTTCCAGTTTTGAAACTAAGACTGCAGACAGAAACGTTGCTCTGGCTAACGCTGACAGAAGTAAAAAGGTCACTGCTTGCATGCTCCTTGGTTTCTTCCCCCTTCCTCCCCATCTACCTCCAGGTCAGTTCTCTTGGGTCAGCGCAAAGAAAACTGTCCCACCGAAAACATACGCATTTTCTGTTGGATCAGTGGAACTGATTCAGCCTGAAGTTGCATAATCCCTCGATGCAACGCAAGGAGGAGAACAGGAACAGACGTGGGAGTGGGGACATGAGGAGAGGAAGGCTGCCATCTTTGGTGGCAGCCCACAGCTCTGCCAGATTAAGTGCAGCATGAACAACTCCTGGAGAAGAACACGTTGACCACAATCTCTATAGTGGGGAAAATACAATATTATACAACAAATTATGTTATTTCCAACTTCTTCTGTCCTTTTTAATTCATGTTTTTTAGTCTGGCTTCCATTGGCTTGCCCCCCTTTGGAGTTGGAGTCTCAGTTTTCTTTAATATTTAAAACAATTCATGTGCTTCAGAAATGATATACATTTAAAAATTCCTTCGAACTCAGCTTTTTTTTTTTTTTTTTTTTTTTTTTTTTTCTCAGTCTATTGCTAAAACTTGCCTGGCTAAATCCATGCAGGACTCTTTCCCTACTCACCCTCTCAATTTCCGACTTATTTATACTCCACTCTTTGCCTTTTAGCAGCAGGTAGGTTCTACATATTTTTTTATGTGTAGCAAACAGCTTTTTTTGCCTCATAACAGGAAAAACATACCAGAGGTCATTATAAAACAATCAAGATTGTTAATCCTATTCTTCTCCTGTGGGAGCTGCTTTGTGTTTCTCTTGCTCCGGGGCATCTCTTAGAAGTGCATATTCAGCGTTTTTCCCCTTGCAGTTTTTGTTGTCATGGGTAATATCAGGTATGGAGTAGGATACGTGGATGAAACTATGTTTCTCTTCATCTCTCTCTCTCCTAGAAGGTTAGGGATAAGTACAAGACTTGGGAGACAGCATTTCAGTCGATCTTCCTGTGGGCAATTATTATATCTGCACTGTCTAAATACATTTGCTTAGTATCTTGAAAAGGCCTGGCTGATTCTAAACTGAGGTCAATATTTGGAAAAGAAAATGTTTTCTACTGAGACAGTAAAAGGAACTGGGGATGCTGGGGTAGCTTTTTAAAAAGTCAGCTGTGCAGTTCTTACTTTTGAGTAGATAATCAGACATTAGGTACCTAAACTAAGTTTCAGGTGGAATTAAACACGTAATTAATAGAAGTCATTCACAAGAAAACATCACGGTCACAAAGGTGCCTCAGTAGGCTTACTTTTCACCAGCAAACAGTCACCTCAGTTCCAGAATCACTTAAGTCAAATATATCTGACCATTGAAAACTGGCAAAGAATGGAGAGCTAGGTTGGTTCTATGTCCGTCCTCTGCCAAAACATTTTTTGATAGTAATAAACAGCTCCAGGCTTGTGTGAGATGTGTCAATGTGTCTGCCATCACTTTAAAAACTGTGTCTATGCCTGTTCAGTGGGAAAGGTTTTGAGAGAAGAAACAAGCAAAAACAAAGTGCTTACAAGTGGTCTCTCAACCACCAAGGGACGGGGATGTGACCTGGGCTTGATCAAACTTCTGAGGTGGGAGGGACCGTAAGAGGGAGCATCTCTGCTGTGGAGAGGTCAGGGTGCAGGACAGCTGAGGAGACTGGACAGCCCTGCCAGAAAACCCTGGTGCTTGACAGCGTGCCCAGGAAATAACCCTTGCCATCAAGAGGAAGCAAAGCAGCTACAGAGGGGTCCATCTGTCATCTAGTCCCCTTGCTAGCCTGGGACCTTCTCAAGGGTACCTGGGAACGGAGGAGGTCTTGCTTACTCTCAGGCTACCCACCGTCCCCACGTCACCGCTCTCACAGAATTCCTATCGTGGTAGATGGATGCCCTTCCTAAGAGGTGGGGAAGGGAGGCTTGGGGCTGTGCCACCAAACCCCTGCTGTTCTCGAGAGCTACATCCCCACTCCCACACTGTCTGCAGCCAAGTTCATTCTGATACAACCAAGACATCCCCCGGCACTGCACGATATATTAATATTCTTGGACTTTTTATAGGCTCTCTTCAAAGCCTCAGTTGCTACACTAGCCCAAGTCCTTTTGATTCCTCTCCTTAAGCATGCATGAGGCAATAGCGCTGTATTCCTTATCTGTGGCCATTTTGGCAGTGAGGGACTGCTGCTCAGCATCTCCTCGCCAGAGTCTTAGCAAATCTCTTCTGGGGTCTGGTTTGGATCACAGCTGATAGGACTGAATATAAATGACATTTCTGTGGCCTTTGATGGGGTCTACATGGGTGGCAGTGCTGCTGCTGGCTACCATGGCAGTGGAGACCTCTGCTGTAAGACAAGATCCAAGGTGAAGGCTGTAGAGACCCAGTGGCAGTAACCGCAGGAAAAGGAAAGGACAGGGCTGAATGTCTACATTTCGAGGAGTCACGTTTGCTCTTGGGCACAACAGTTATAAGCGGGTAAAGAACTGACCCAAAAAAGACTTGTGGACAGCTGTGAGAGGTCCAATAAAACCCAGGTGGAAAGAAAATACATGATCTGTTCTAAGACCTGTCAGCAGAAACATAACCCCTGTTTGGAACGCTTAAGCTTTTGGGGTGACTTTATACTGGGTCAGTATTTTACATTATGTGGCTGCAATATTTTGATCTGCTGCAAGGGGTTCAAAAGCCTGGTTTAGTGCTTTGTCAGACCGTGACCCACAGCTCTTTAGGCCACAGCGCTGTCACCCCTGATGAGCAAGACCCAGGGATGGCAGGTGGACCCACAGATCTGCCTCACTGCTCTGAACCACTGCTTGATTTTCATTCCTGTATTTTCCATGATAAACTGTAAAGCACCACTGTGAAAGGGGGTTATTAAATAAATAAATGCTGGCGACGAACAGCCTCCTCTTAAGCAGGAAACTGCATGTCATCGAGCTTCTCGCTTGTGTCAGGGAAGAGAGGAGTGAAGGAGAGGTGATAATGACAGGGGCTGCCTCCAGGGAGGGAGGTGGAGACAGCATTGGAGGGGGTGGAGAGCTCAGGCTGGTGAGGAGGAAAAGGAATATAGTACAGTCAAACGAATACGGTGGAAATAGATAAGGGTCAACCAAAAGAGAAATTTATTAAAAGTGAAACAAAGCAGAACAACTAAAACCTTCAGAGCTATAAAAGTGAGGAAAGGAGAAAAAGTATGACAACATTCTCATCAAAATTCCTAAAATAGGCACATGTTAGCACGCTCAAGAGGGGAAAAAAATAACAGGGAGGCTTCGATCTTGTCTGTCTCTTTCTCTAATCTAGCCAGCAGTGTGCCCACGTTCCCATGCAACGTGACTATAATTATAAACTGTGATCTATCAAAGTAGGACCTGGAAATTTTCATCTTACTGCCCTGCAAACATAAGGGGAAGGCTGCAAAACTGTTAAAATGTTGGCTCTTCTAATCTAACCACATTGTTATTTAACACCACGATTCTATACATAATGAGAGTGGCTGGTTTTCCAGTGGGTAGGGCTTGATAGTATCACACAATTAGATAAGGAATTTAACGAACATGACCAACACCTCACCCAGGTTTACCGTCTCTTGGTGTCTAATGGAAATTGCTTGCCATAGCCTCCTCATTAAATAATGATCCCATATCCCAGGTTCTCTTTCCAATTAACAAGAAATCTTAAAGTGTAAGAACACATTTAAAGATCCCTTTTTCCATTTTTGTCACTCATTTGTGCTTAAGAGTCTGTTTCTCATTCTTTTCCCCACATGCTGCTAAATTCCATGCCATCAGGCTGAAGGGGCTGGACTCAGCCGAGCCCTAAGAATTTGTATTTCAGCTTTGGCATTTACTACATTGGCAATGGATGCCTCCCCCACCACTTCACCAGAGCACCAGACTGCTGTTGGAATGGAGTACAAACCCAGATTAAGATAGAACTGCCCTCGATCTAAAAAGACTGAAGTATTTTATATATGTGGTATTTGACCTTGTTAGTGATGGGAGGTTATTGATACTTAGAGGAGCACCACAGTTAGAGGCGTAATGGAGCTTGTTGGGAGCTGTGGGAAATACCAGCAGGAAGAAGTCTATGGCCCCAGGCTTCAACATTGAAAGACAGAGGATGATTATTAGCTTTGAAGATCTTATAACTTGCCTCCAAGGAAAAGAGAGTCTTGTTTTGCCAGACAGGAACTCTAGAGATCAAATAATAATAATAATAATAATAATAATAATAATCCCAAACAAACAAAATGCAAACAACACCCCTCACCCCAAAAACAAAAAAAAAT
The DNA here is from genome assembly GCA_013399115.1 of Anseranas semipalmata. NCBI lineage: Eukaryota > Metazoa > Chordata > Aves > Anseriformes > Anseranatidae > Anseranas > Anseranas semipalmata. Next base: position 1,060,144 of record VXAA01000923.1, on the reverse strand, counting down.
CCATCTTTAAAGGATCTGTTCCTGAAACATTAAAGATAAAGTCTTACTGGACCAAACATTACCAGACCTATCATTCTTTGGGAAAGACTTTGGGAAAGAGATAGAGAATCTACTAAAAATGTAGATCAGCCAGGAAAAAATAGCCAGGTATGTGAAAACAGGTTTAGGGGTTTTAGTCCCATTTCTTATGTGAAAAGCTCTTATTAAAACATCCTGCTTTGGAGATGCTGCTTAGTTACTGATCATCTTGCCAATGTCCACACAGGACAAAGACACATAAGCCTTGAGCGCAGGTCAGTTCGGCTCATGCAGTCACAGTGACAAGCAGAGGGCAGAAGCCTCTGCCAGACTGGAAGAACCATGTGGAGAAGCGAGGGCTGAGCAGAAGGTACTCAGAGAGGTCATCAGAGGTAACTGATTAGCTCAGGCACAGCCAGGAAAGGAAGAGCTATTCTTATGTCCATTCAATATTCAGCAGTACCAGATGAAAAGCCAAGACAGCTGGTGTCCTACGTGATGCTCGCTATTCACAAGTTTTACAAGCATATTCTCCATTCCACCATCCATGGTTTTAAAGAGAATATTGAACAGCATTGCATTCATGACAGACCTCTGCAGAACCCCACTCCATACATCTCATCAGTTCGTCTGTGAGCTATTGAGAATGGTTTTCCGAAATAAATTTTACTCAGATGATAGTAGTAGCATTTAGACCATGCTGTTAGGATGTCACAATATCATACATCTCAGTGAAGTCAAAATAAACAATATCTACCAGCTCTCTTTCACTTGTAAAATCTATCCCCTTGTATAGAAAGACATCAGATTCATTATAGTCTATATTGATTTTTTTACTTTCCACCTCCTTGCTCAATAGTTTTATTCCAGGATTCTTTTTAACCACAGGTATAAAATTCCTCAGCTCCATTACTTTTGAAAACAGAATTTGTGTATACATTTGGAAGTGCAAATTCTCAAAGACAACTCCTAAAATTGCCTAGGGTCTCTCTGGGAGGCCCAGCCATTTTAAAAACATCTAACTAACGTAAGTATTCCTTAACCATTTCTTTCCCAGATGAGGCTTCCATTCTGTGTTGTTCATGTTGCAGTTGACTTTACTAGTGAAGATGGATTCCACCAGGAGTGAAACATCTCTGCTGTGTGGACCAACAGACTCCCTGGTTTTAAATTTCCTATGAATATACTCCTGCTTCCTTGTCATTCATACAGTACTAATTACTGTTTCTTATTTAATTGGTGGACCTTTTGATTTTGCCTCTATCCCCTTGTGCTAACTACACTTAGCAAGCTGATCTAGGTTCCATTTTTCTTTTTCTGTTTTAACACTGTTCAACAGTTCATGGTTTGGTTAAGTTGGGCTCTTATTTCACTCTTTATTTTATCCCTCTTTGGGGTAGTTTGTATAATGCCTTTATCACAGCTCCTTTAAGGAATTGCCTTTTTTGCTTTTGACTAATTCCCATGAGCTGTGAGTTCTCATCTCCTATTGCTTCAGTTCTGTTGCGACACTATTTGAAAATTAATAGGATCAATAGTACTTTTACTAAGTGAAACCTGACCCACAGTCTCTGGATGAGAAAAATAGGTTGGGAAACCAGTAAGAGCGAATAATCAGTCACGTGGGATTTCTCCCCAGCAAGGTGGCTGGTTTACTTTGTATGACTTGCCTGTTTCTTGACAAACCATTCATGCCATGTAAATGATAGCAGTCTACTGAGGCTCCTCTGAGTCTCTCAGTTCCCTCCTGTGCTTCTTTTCTTTGAGTTGAAATGCAGTTTCCCTAAATCAGTATTCAGATGCAGCGGTACTAGTAAGAAATATGAACACTTGGGAACAGCCTGAGTAAGGAACTCTAGAAATATGAATCAAAATATGGAATAACCTTCTGCTGGTTGTCTTATCCTTCTTAAATGGGACAGTCAGCTAATGTTTATTTCTAAATGAAGTAAAATATATTAAATGATACAGAAATTCCCCACCATGTTGTTTTCTATTTTAGAAATAAAGTTGTGATTCTAAAATGAGCATTTTCTGCCAAACATCAGCTGATTTCCATGGTGAACTCTTATACCCTTGAAAAGGAGGGGGAAAAGAAGAAAGAAAGAAGAAAATAATGGAATAGCTAATAAACCTTTTAAGAGAGCAACATCAAAAAATATTGCCTATCATAACACTATTGCACAAAATACATCTTTTAAAAACAGCTATCAATGAATGACATACATCACTCAGACTGGAGGCAAGTACGGAACTGATACTTGAGTATTCTCGCAAGGAATACGTCTAGACATTTGAAATATAGTTTGTTGGCCTCTCTCACCAGCAGAAGCCTAAGTATGATACATCTGTCATCAAACATGGCAACAAACATTAGCCCGTGTGATTCATTACTTGTTTTTTTGCTATAATTTAGTTAATGATGACCATATATATTTTAATCATCTTAATGAATTCAGTTTAACTCATTCATATTATGACAAGGAAGTGCAACAATTTATATTGCAAGAAGGGAGAGAAACAGAGATGGCAGAGGAAAATTTCCAGGCAGCAAATTTTGGAATGGATTTCTTGTTCCTTATTCATTATTAATACAAGAAGATTTAGAACAAAACATAGTATGAACTTTTATTATTAGTTGCTCACCTCAGCTGCCAGGCTTGTGTCTATTTTTTGAACATTTTGTATTCTTCTGGATAATTAAAAATTTAAAACTAGATGGGATAAATGTGACAGCAGATAATTGAACCTCTCACATTTTTAGCAGCTTACTGAAGGGAAAAGAACCTGAATGAATAAAATGTCCTTTAGTTGTAAACCTAGGCCCTTATTTAGATATTAACTTAAGTCAATGAAAAGAAAAGTGGAAAATCAATTGGGCAAAGTAAGTAAATAAATGGCATAGCTGGAAAGCAATTTCTTTTTAAAAAAAGCATCTTGCAGGTAAAGTGGAGTTACAATGAGACACCCTGAAGCCAGCCTGCAGACTGGATATCAGCATATTTAAAAGAAAGAAAGAATGAAAGAATGAAAGAAAGAAAGAAAGGAAGAAAGGAAGGAAGGAAGGAAGGAAGGAAGGAAGGAGGAAAAAACACAAAAAGAACAGAAATCTCTTCATTTGAGAGAGTCAGAAATCTAAGGAGGAAACTTCCGTCATAGAGAGAAGAACAAACAGGAAGTTATGCATGAAGAAAAATAAAACAGCCTAAATCATAACAATGGTTAAGTGAATTGAGATAACAGGAGTCTGACATTCAGACAGTTGAAAAAACAGAGAAAGTTCTGAGAAATAACAATCCTATGGCGGAGGGATGGGCAGGAGAGCAGGGATGTGAGTTTGAGAGACATTGGTTTTCAGAAGCGTCATTAGGCCTTAAAAGTTGTTGATTGCCCAAAGAGCTCTTAGAACAATAACCGGTGAAGCAAAGGATAGACTAGGAAGTCATTCTCGGATTTATTTTTCAAAAAAAAAGCTGAGCCTTGCATCCACCTTTCCCATATTAGTGTGAAGTTCAGCATCTGAGAAAATCATATAACTGAGTTCAAAGTTGAATGTGAAATGCAAACCTTCACTGCGATACATAAAATCACTCACTTCCTATGCAAGCCTTCTTTAAATGGGGAGGGGAATCGATGTTAAAGACCACTGTGGTTGTTGGTTTTTGGTTGACCTTGTTTTGCTCCCTTTTACCCCTTATTCTGATGCTGATCTCTGTTCAACCAATATTCCCAGTCTCACTTGCCAATTCTCTCTTCTTTTTTTTTAATTTTCTGAAGTTCTCCATCCTCTCCTCCCAAGCATAATACTCCCTCTTTATTTCCAAAAAGCCACTGTCCTGTCTGCATTTAAGTATCTTATGTCGGAAACTATTTAAATGTAACACCTATATAAAAAATATTTCTAATAACAGACAGGTGTCGTTGCTCCCCAGGAAAAGCCAGTTAAAGCATGAAAATAATGTGAAAATGTAGCGAGTCCCATTTGCATTAATATAATCCATGCAGTGCTTTTGTTGTACTTCTGAAACAGTCACACAACTGAAATCAAGTCTTTGCAGTTAGAATTTACACCTAGGTACCCCAGATTGCCACATAAATTTAACCGTCATAAATCCTGAACTAAAGTACTGCTAAGAGTGGAATCTGCAGAAAGGCAGCTGAAAATATTTAGCATAATTGCTATACACTCATTTTGGATGGACATTTGGCCTGCTCATTTCTCTTCCCTGCCTGCCTCCCAGCCCCCCAGAACACTGATGTTGCTTAATAATTACCGATTACCCCTTCCTCAGAGGAGCAGAGTCATCTGTGTGCAGTGCTCCTACAGCATTCAGACCGAGGGAGCTCAGTGCCTTCCCACCAACCAGCCTGCTGTTTCAAAGGTTTAAGTAATAGTTGTATTCACATGAAACCCTGAGCAAAACCACCACACCATATTTGCCAGCATTAAGTTGGTAGGAGTAGTAACAACATATCATAGCTTGCTCTCTTTTAATATTTAGAGAGCATATAACATGGGTGTGATGGAGTAAAAAATACGCCAACCTAGCACAAGGAACAGAAGGGTGAAAAAAAGGTAAAAAAGTTTTGCAAGGTCTACTTTGTCCTGAACTCATGCACTCCATAGAGGGCTTGACCTAAATTGTGCAGCAAATGGGCAGGATTCTGGACATTCTCCAGCAGCTTCAGCTAAATTAAATATGAACATGAATAATGCCCAGGGGCCCTGCATTCTCTGGGATGCCACGGGCATGGGACTCACAGAGAATCCACCCTTGCTGCAGAACTGTGTTCCAGATTTTAATTAGCTGAGTTTCCTCATTTAAGCTTTTTCTGTGAAAGCCTCCCACAGTAAAAACACTTCTCAAAAACGCTATGCTGCAGCAGATGAAAATAAAGCTAGCTGTTGTATTTTCAAAAACTTTCTTCGAAAGAACATAATTTCAAGGACTATAATCACTCATTCCAGATACATGGTTCATGAACTCAAAGCCATCGCACCCACGTACTGGATGTTCTCATCTTTCCTAACTGCCATATGCTACTAAGTCATTTCATTTTTTATGCACCCTCATGGCTCCAGGCTTCATGGGCAGATGGCTCTTTGCCATCTAATCAAATTCACACATCAAGGGCATCCCAAGTGTGGTCCTTTGTAGAACTGCATCGTCCTTTAGTTCCTCTCCCTTCCTTGAACATTTGCACATCACTACAATCTTGTACCACCAGAAAGGTTCGTAATTTTCAGATGTAACGCACTCATTCTTCGATTAAGCACAAAGTAATATACACAGTTCTAGTCCATTCACTCCAAAAGCACCATTCAGTGCTTTGGAAATTCACAGTGTATCCACACAGTCCTTCATATCCATTTTGCTTACATTTTGGATCCCTCCTTCTCCTATAGCTGCATCTGTTCATTGGACAGAACGTGTGCATGCCCTCTGCCATCACACACAGCTACAACAATGCATCTTTACTTCTGCAGCCAAGTGACAGTTTTGCTGTACTGTAGAAGCTCGATGCAGTATCTAAATTTAGATGCCTTCTAATTTTCTTCAGCTGCGTATTGATGAAATTGAATTTTCATGGATCAGCTCATCTTAAAGGAGGCTTGTGGCTGTTGCCTTTGATGGACTTGTCATCTCAGAGTTGCATTTGATTCTCTGGAGAATCCCATTAATCTGACAGGAAAGACCTCCTATTAGTAGCTGTGGTACTTCTTCAAGTCACTATGACCTACATTGCCTCACCAGGTTGGTTAGGTTTTTCACACATGCTTTTATCACATTTTACTATCATAATTTCTGTAACTCTTTATTTGCTGGATTACCTATTACATCCATTAAATACATATATAAGCACACATCTCATCTGTCTGAATGCACAGCAGGGTCAGGGTTACCCTGGCACTGAAAAAAAAACGCTATTTCAGAAACCCATGCAATACTTCAGCTTCAGAAATACTCCTTTTACATACAGAATCTCCTCAGCTTATCCCTTCTAGGCTGCTTTTTGCAGATACCAAGGTAGGTACAAGAAACAAGGTCATCTACCCTGACAGCAACTAAGCCCTTCAGTTTACGCCTTTTTCTCTAAAGGAGGAACAGCGTAGTGATTTTTAATACTGCCTTCAACAGCTACAAAAAAACCTCACCCTGTTATGATCTGCAAGATAAATAAAGCTGTTTAGTATGAACATTTTAAGAACACCTAAAAACAGTTTTGCAATCTATACTCAAAACAAGCAATCAGCTTTCTAATACCAGTTATTTTAAGATAACACATCTGGAAGAGTGTATCTGAAATATTTTTATAGAAGAGCAATGGTGGAATTGTGATGTCAATATTATCATATTTACACTGCAGATGCCAAATAGAATAGAAACTGGAATCTAAGAAGTCTCTATACCAATACTTCTAAATGTTCATAGAGGCACTTAATAAATCCCATTTTTAAATATCACATAAGCTTTACATCTAGCTTTTCTAAGCGGTTCAATATTTTGTGCATCAGAAGACTACAGCCAAAAGAGCATGCACAGCTCACCTTCCCATGCTACAGTAAGTCATCTTTGCTGATTAACAAAGGGCTATCCCAGAGAACATGGTGACCCAGAAGCCAAAGATAGTGTTTACAATTTGTTCCAGACATCACCTATTTAGCTAGACATGGTTCTCTGCATTTATAGCCCCATCTATTACTCTGCTGAGAGTGGTAACCTGAATATGCCAAGAACATAGTGGGAGCCTGCTAAACACGGACTGCATTACTCCAGTGCCTCAGAGCTGCAATGGTTTAACAAGTGCTGCAGAGGCACAATTTGAAATACCACTTATAATCAGTTAAACTAATCATCCTTATCCCCGTTCCATAGCCCCTTCTTTCCCAAGGGCAGATAAAAGTCATCTTGCAGTGGCTTTTGAGACACTACTTTGTTAGCCCATTCAATAGACAACAAGAGGTCCCATGACCCAGAAGGCATTATTCCAACATTTTTTCAAGCTGTTTTGAAAAAAGGAAAGGAAAGGAAAGGCAAGGGAAGGGAAGGGAAGGGAAGGGAAGGGAAGCCCACCCACAAAACCCTGTGTTTTTCTAACAGTAACAGGAAGGTGTTCTACGAGGCAGTTTTTATTCTGTCTTTTCGTAATATGCCTACATAGCCTCATCCATCTGGCCCAGAGCCATGCAACTGTTTTCTGCCTCATGAGCTGCTACCTTAAGATACCAAACTATGCCAAAAGAACCACTCTATTGCTCATGTTTTGAAAAATAATTGTATCCTATTGGCCTGACCTAAGTTAGGAGCTTAGTTAACACTCCAGCTTCTCAACACCGATCAGACTCAGATGGAAACCTGAAGCCATGCTGCTTGGAGTAGGTGAGCTTCCGCATGACAGGAGCAAATCCCTTGGTGTTCAAAGATCAAAAAGGGACTTAGCTGACAAGTGTTGGCTTTTTTTTTTCCAGAATGAGGCAGCTGCATCAGGTGTTGCTGCAGAAAACAACTTAGGACTTAAGCAAGCAGAACAGGTACTCATGCTATCTAACTTAATAGTTATCGAATGTTAGCATTCTGAATTTCTCACCTAGAGATGCTTCATCATCCTGCCAAAAAAAAAAAAGAATAGAAACTTAAAATAATTTGGGACACCAAAGTGAAAAAATCTCACTCCTCCAAAGTCCCTCTATGCCCTGTTTAAGGCACTAGATGCTTTCTTCTTTACTCCAACTCCAAGCCCCAAACTGTAAGTACTGCTAATCAATAAAGGTTCAAACGGATTTAAGAAAACTGTTTAAGAAAGATGATTTAAGGTAAGGAGTTCTAGATGCCAATTCTGCACAGAAGCAGGCTCATTTTTATCTGTTTCTTTTCCAATGTCACCTGCCTCTTCAAGTGACTTCATGCTTGGAACAAAAGAGCACAGAAGAATGACACCAGGTCAGTTATAATAGCCTGAACTGAGCTACTGCTTCATGCTGACAAAAGCAAATCCTATGGGGAAAGCAGTGAGGCAGAAGCAGCAGAGTATAAAGATATAATCAATGTGCTTCACCTACTGGAACTCCTCAAAAAGTACCGTATTAGGTCAGAACAGAGGTCAGTTTTGTTTTATTCTTTCTGACAAGACACCAGTAGCAAATAGGAGACAACAGGATAGTGTGTAAGAATAAAGCACTCCTAGGCTCTTAATCTATATATTTTACAGCTACAGGTAAGTCAGTAATTTAGGATATTTCTGAGTGGAGACTACATTCGAGCTAACATTTTTGATTAACTATCACCTTCTACATACAAGTCTAATCCTTTTAACCCTATGACCCTGAAAAAAGTCCCCTAGCAATGAGAACCATTACTAGATTGCACAGTGTAATGAAATAAGTTTGTTGGAACTTGCTGCCCAATCACTTCATTGAATGCGTAATTCTTAAAAGTCATCAAACATTCCCAAATCAAAGTTATGGAGAATGTCAGCCTGGTCCTCTGCCATGTTTTGGTTTTCTATATTTTCTGAAAAACAGTATTGAACATAGTCTTGGACAAGCAGACAGACCCTGATTTTTAGTAGTGGCATAACATGGTTTTTTGGCTTGTTTTGCTCTCCATTTCTTTCCCACTCTTTTTTTTTTTTTTCCCCCAAATTAAGATTTCATCTGCTTTTTTGTCTATAATTTGGCCGTAGCCTACAATTTAGAAAGAGGCATCCTGGCAGCAAGATTTTTTGCTTAGCGGAATTTAGAACTCCACAATCTTAACTATTAGAATTTTCATTATTAGACACAATGTGCAGCTATTTGCATTTGTTAACACTAAGTTGCACCTGGCACTTCAGCACTTCAGTACTTAGCATCAAGAGATCTTTCTGAAGTTCTGTAAAAGAAGCTTCAGATTTAACCATCCCTGAATATATTGTGCTTTCAGCAGAAAGTCACAAAGTCTGAAAAACATTCTCAGGACTGCCGAGTCTAAGACCTTCCTATGTATAAAGCCCAGTATTTCTCCCACCTCTGTGGATTTTGCACAAAAATCTTTCACTTGGTTACCTTATTCTCATTTCTGAACTTCTCTGAAAGTACTAGCAGAAGACCCTAGAATGACCTTCTGAATGTTGCTACTTTATATTTGCTTAAAGGAGGTATGGGTGTGTGGTTTGTTTGTTTGCACATGCTAAAATAGTCAGTTACATATTTGAATGTAAATTGGCATTAACCAAAAATATGTAATGGTATATTTGGATTTACATTTTCTATATTTGGAAGAAAACCAAGTCCTGATGAGCAACAAGAAGAGCTGAAAATAGAAACAGAGGCCAGATGGTCTCTTCTTCCAAGTGTGAATGTGTTTTATATTGTGCCTCCTAAATGAAAAGTTTGACTCCACAAAGTGGCCAATATAAAAAGGTTATTACAATCACCACGTGTGTGTGGTTTTGGGACTGTGAGCACTGGTGCAGGGCTTTGTACTGATTCTGATGCATCTGTGAGGCTTTTTAGCCCTAGTCATGAGAAGATGACTAGAACCCTACATAGGTTTAAGCATGGACACCCAATTTGAAAGATTTGAACACCTTTAGGTGCAAAATAGGTGCCAACACAGTTTGCTTAGAGACCGTGACAGTTCCAAGTATACATTAAAGCTGCTTTTCAGGCACAGAGGGAACTTTGTGCCCTTTAGGTTTTTCAGCAGATTCAGATGCCTAAGAATATCAAATAGGACTGAAATCCACGCTAAATACAAGTATATGTAAAAATCAGTGCATAACCATAACTACCATGTTAGGCACCCAAACTGCAGTCAGGAGAAACAGCTCAGTGTAAGCCCTTATCACTGTGGTAGACTAAATATCAGATTAGAGCATATTAAAACATATGGACACACCCATTTTTAAAACATATGGCCATTCTCATTTTTAATTCAAAAGCAACAGAACTATCATTCTTAAAAAAATAACAACTATGAAGATTTTAAGAGTGACCTAATCACCATATCACTTTTAACTTGCATCTCCTACAAAGTCTATATTGCATACAGGCTACGTAATACTAAAAAAACATACAGCAAATTACTAAAACTGTACATAAAACAGAAGAACATCATCTTAATATCGTTTTGGAAAACGGACAGAGGTATTGTTTACTGTAAAATGATTTCAGAGACCAAACTTATGTAACAGTAATTTATTATATTACTGCATGAAGAATTAAAAGACTAGTACAATGGTTAAGGCTGAAATTCAACCCTATGCAGAGGAGCTAGTGCAAGATTCATATACTACTAAAGCACTGCTTCCAAACAGGCAATAAACAGACTAATAAAGCATCAGAGGTGCTAACAGTGATCTAAGAGGACGTCCTCTTCGGAAAACTCTTAGGAACTCCTCCAATGAAAGACTGTACTCCGAGGGTTCAGGTCTACATACTACTTGCAAGAAGCATTCTCCCCGATATTTTTCTGGATTTAAGCACAGAAACACACCACTTTTGTAAAAAACTGCCTTGAAGGCAGAAAGGGGGCTGGAGGAAGGGAGAGAAAGAGAGAGAGATCAAAAAATGAGAGGTTCAGTGGGGAGGATAGAACTGCAACATGATTTTCAGTGTCAACACCAAGAAAAACCTGTATTACAGATAAATTTGTAGCACTTTACAAAATGTACACTGTATATATTATATATATGTATATAAAACAGTATTATTTCAATCACTAAGTTCTTCCTCATCACTGAAATAAGCACTTTTCTTAATCCGTGGACGTTTTGAGTCATCTGAAATTGAAGATTCCCCTGCAGTCTGTGTCCATCTTTGTTGCTCTTCCTCGATTTTGGCTTGCTACAATAGAAGAAGTATTAGTTAGTATTAAGAAAAATTAGCATTATTATTTGTATTGCATCTTAATTATTAACAGGCATTGAATTATTTCATGACTTAAAGAATTCAGAGGGTTTAACTAGATTTCCAGATAAACTGTGTGATGAATGCACTAGAAAACATTTCTGAAAGCAGCTCTCACATGCAGACAGTATAAGTCTTCTGCACCAATGCAGACCACATGGAGCACCCTCTGTTTGCAAAGAGATGAACTGTATGCACACGGTAAACTTACAGAACTACAGAGCAGTTGAGATTTGAGGATGCATTGCATTTGAAGTTGACATTTTTGAGTCAGCTTTGTTCCACTAAGAAGTCTTCCATCTGTTGCCTTGTGCAGTCATTCATTCAGAGAATGAATGTGTTCAGGGATGTGAAGGTTATTCAACTAAAGGTTAAAGCATATGCTTCTATTTTTACTAGGAAACATGCTATCCCACTTAAAATCTTTAGATTGTGAGAGAAATTGGAATATTTCCTGCTTTCTTTACACTTACAGGTTTTATTTTTAATTGTGGAGTTTTTTTGGGATGTGAGTGGGGGGATAATTGTGCATATTTACATCATTTTTTTTTTCAGACTATGTCATGTAAGTCTGTTGCACTTCATTAAAGTCATATTCAGGACAAAGTTCTCTTAAAAAAACTTTGAGCATTTTTTGGGCAGTGCGGGTATACGGGGAACAGCCAGGGACTGGGGAGCCATGAAATTTGAACATCGGTTCAGGCTTGCTCTGTGTAGTGAAGCCAAAGCCTGTAAAGAAGTACTGAAGAAGACTAGTATAGCTGTCAGACTACCTATCTACATAACAAAAACTGCAACAAATATGGTCTGAAAGTTCTATTAGAGACAGCAATACACTATAGGCAAAGGAAGTGCTCCAGAAATAAGTGTTGTTCAAGGATATGCTAGTGAGTGAGGGCAGAAGATATACCTGTTCATTTATATACTACTGTCTTTCTGGATGCTCAGTTATCACAATATAGAGGGATTTGTGGATCAAAAACCTAACAGAACATCACAGCAAAGATGACAGGGAACTAAGCAGCAAAGAAGCTTGAAAGACAGAAAGAAGCGCAATTCAATAACACAGCAATAGTGAAACATTAAAAATATGAATATGCAATATGAAGAAACCAACTATAGTCACCACCTACCATCAGGCAAGAGTACCCTAAGTGCTACAGAACAGACAGATCTACAGGTGCTTCTTAGAGCCTACAAGATTGCTTTTGAGAAGAAGCTAAAAAAGGAAGTAGAGGTTCATTCAGAAATAAATAGGCAATACTTCAATTTTGTACCTGAAAAGCTATGGCCTGGCTTAGGCTGTCTAAAGCAGGATCTTCTCCTTCCTCTTCACTTTCTTCTTCCTCCTCGCTTCATTGTGCAGAGAGACAAAAATGTATACATCTTTATTTTAAGCGGTTGGTATGAAAAAGCTGCTTAAATGAAGTAGTAATATGTAAATAAATCTACATACATTTCTTCTGGTTCAACTATTTTCTTTCTCTTCTTCTTTTCTTTTTTTTTCGGTGGCTCCCGCTCTCCCAGCATATTTTTAGGACAAGCATAACTTAAGTGTCCTGCTTCCTTGTAGAAGAAGAAATATTAGTTAACAAAAATCATTACCAACCACTACATGTTGAAACATATCATGAGGGAAGTTAATGGAAGACAGCTCATGGGGAAAAAAAAATGGAAACAATTAACAAGATAAATGGAATGCTGAATAAGCACACAGAAGACAAACTCTTCTTTATAAGCTTGCCATGGAAACAAAGAGATTGGTGGTGATATGCATATTTAACTGCAAATCCAGAACAAGCTATGAGCAAGGCAGATTTTCTTTGGCTGCTGCAACATCAGAATACACTACAGAGACGAGATATAAACCTCAGCATTAACGGTTTAAGAAATATGACTGAGTCAACATTTTTGCTCTCAAAAATGTTATGAATATAAATCAAGCTTGCATTTGATGTTAAATAAAACCCAAATCTCTAACCCCTATGTTATTATCAAAGAACACTTCTTCTGTGTAAAAGGAGTTTTTTCCAACATTTATTTTACCACCACCAACTACATCACGAACTTCCAAAGATATAGCAAAAGCAGGTATTTTGAAGCAAAGATTAGGAGGTTTTCCTTCTCATACAGCATTATACTACTACTCAGCTCTGTCTGCTCATCAGCCCGTTAAGGAGGTATTACAAGCACATTTTCCTCCACCCAAAAAATCCCAAATAAAAGACAAAAGGAGTACCATAATTCTTGAAAATGGTACAACTGCTATGCAAGTTGATGATATCAACAGCAAAAAGTATTTTAACACCATGGGCAGGATTAGCAATGGCAAAACTGAAGAAATAAGCTGAAAGTCAAAAGATGGAACATGTTGCTTTATTTTTGGTTTTACTCACCCCACATTCATAGCACTTAGACTTATCAAAGTAGTTGCGCCTGCGAATGAATTCTGCTGCTCTTCCATTATCGATGGCAATACTTGCTTTTATTACTCTTCCAAACAGCTACAGCAAATAGAGAAAAAAGGTGAACACTTGGGAACTGTAAACCCAACCTTCCTGCCATAACAACTTTCTATAACATACCTGTTTGTTATTAAGTGCCCGAGAACAGTTTTGTGCAGATTCTTTATCCAAAAACAAAATAAAGGCAACTCCTTTGCTCTTCCTGGTGTCTTTGTCTTTCATAATAGTAACTCTGAAAACATATAACCACATTATTGATATGCTAAAATTGTTTTAGGGACATTTTTTCCAGAAAGATCTCAGTGGGATCTTAGTTTTGCTATATAGCAAAAAGGAAATAAAGTATAATTAACAATAAAAAGGTTCAGTAAAAAGAAATTCAAAGGAACAGCTAACCAGGCCACGTGCTTGCAGGTACAGTGGAGATGATTTATAAAAAAAGTATGTGGAGCCTTTCCACATCTTTCCAGTCCAGTATCATGCTTATTCACTTGAATGACTTGAAGAATGGAGAACATACTCTTTAGATTTGCAGACAATGTAACTGGAGGGAACTATACATACTGGAGGTGAAACTAAAATTCGGAAGCAATCTTGACCATTGCTGTAATTGCTGAAAAAGCAGTGTATTGAACTGCATCCAGAGTTCTAGTTTTCTGTAGGACTAACCAGCTAAGGTATTTCGCAGTATTGTTCTACAAGTGTCTCCAACTGGAGTCTGAGCAGGTTATGGATGCATGTGTTATTTTACATGACATGAAGTTAAATCTTCGGTCTAACATTAGAAACAACAGCTGTAGTAGTACATCTAGAAATTTAGGAACAATGTTTACCCAGTAAAATCCACAGACAAAGGATGACAAGTAGTAAAGAACCCACCCAACCTCAATTCTTTCAATCTTACGTCAATTGCATTTAGTCCTAGAAAACATCAGTAAAAAACAGGATGGCAGTCTGCATGTACGTAAACATACAAGTACACATTAAAAAGTAAAAGAATAAACTCCTCCCCATGTCTGCTGCTACAAGTAGAACAAGGTTCAACCATAAAAGTGTTCAGTCATAAGGCAATACAAAATTATAAGAAGTTATAAGACCTTTTTTAAAAAAAATAAAAATAAATTCCAAACTCAACAAAACCAAACCAAACAAAAAAACACCCCCAAAACTTCAACAGTAGAAGGCCTACCTACCAGAAAATGTGCATAAGTAACACATGATCTACATATAAAGAGTGCAGAAAATAAAAGCTCAGTAAAAAAGCTTAATTTTCCCCCAAAATTCATGCAGAGACAGAGCATAGAACAGTTTTTATATCAAGCCTCTTTGACAAGGATGCATCCAACAATGTGTTGAATTGAAGTTTCAATAAAACTGACTTTAGAACAGTTCTATTAGTTCTTTTGCCAGTTATTCTCCCAATGGAACCCTAACATGACTATCAGACATAACTGGAATGTTTTATGTACCATGTAATAACACAAGAATAGAAACAGACAATGTGACAAATATGTAAAATCAGCAACTTCTTGGAGCCCTAGAGAGACTGATTTCTCACTGAAAAAAAAATGAGCTGAAGTCCTAAGAGTCAGGATATATTGGGGTGAGGAAGAAGAAAAGTCAGCATGATTTTGCTGAGTCAAGTCACACCTCAAGAAAAATCCATTAAAGCTTATTTAATTAAGTTAAAACTGACTTAGAGGACATTGTAAAACTTTCTGTGAAATTAAGTGTTTTAAAGTCCCTGAACAAAGACTCTCCAGAAATCAAGCTAATATTTGAAAAGATTTTTTCTTAGGAATTAATAACTAGTTGCAAATAGGAAACTGAGGCTAACAAGGATCAGTTTTTACACTGAAGTGGAAACACCAGTCGAATCCCACAGTATCTGCACTGTTTAGAGTCAGGTTAGCTTGCAAAGAGTTATGTAACAAATTTTGCTAAATATAAAATTATTCATGGTAGTATTCTACACATGGTATTCCGCAAGTCTGCACTTGGTTTAATTTCTGGCAGTAACTAGACAAAATATCAGGAAAAATTAGGTATCAGTGAGATTTTCGTGAAATAAGGTACAGGTGAGGAAAACAGCAACTCTGCAGACAGAGTAGAAAGTTCTAAATTATTTACTTTCATAAAGGATGCAGCACAGGATTTCTTTCGCATAGGCACCTGAAAACACCATTTCTGTTGTGTATGGTAGCCAAAACAAGCAAATGAAGCACTAGAAACTAATAATAATGAAAAAGAGAAAGCACGCTGCTAGAACACCTTCCAAATAAGCAATGTATCATACAGTCAATACTTCATGCAATTCTCACCTTCCTGTCCAAACACACACAGCTTAGGCACACTTAGATTGTGGAACTCCTTACCAAAGGATAGCAGGGAAGTCAAAAGTGACAAATTTATGGAGAACAGGTCCGTCAGTAGTTATTAAACACCAATGTTACTACAACCTTTGGCTCAGGACTTTTCTAAATCAGTAGTTCAGCAATGAACTAAAACAGGTCACATACCCCTAACCTGAAAACAAAGACTGCAGCTGCCCAGTTTTACTCGTCACTGTGCGTCTGTCAGAGCCCTATATAAGGGTTTTCCTCTCACATATGTCTTTCTGAAGTTGTAGTCTGGTTGGTGTTTCCTGCTATTTTGTCACCTGAAACACACTGCTGAGTCTTCAAAAACTTTGAATTTAGCTCTATATATCAGACGTTATTACAGCAGCCACTAAAAGATAGCAGATATTTGCTGGTTAAAAACTGAAGTCTAGAGTTTTGTTATTCTGACCAGTTGAAAAAAAAAAACCAGCAAGTTCCTTACCATGACATTTATTTCTATCATTTCAACACAAAGACAGGTATTCACAAGTATTATTCACAAATATCCCACATATTAAGAGCTGTGTTATCCAGCTTTACGTCTAATCTTAAACGTAGTGCTAAACAGTCAGAATAACAAATCCCCCTGGAACCACACGTAGAGGAACTGTACATTGCAGTTGTGAGAACTGTGACGTCTCGTTCACGTATGTAGAAGCTCCCCCCTTCCAGTTACCCACCTGTGGCTGAGGTGAGGGGGGAACAACACTTACTACAAGAATATTGTTTCAGCTGCTTCAGAGAAAAGATCTCTGGTATATAACAGCATTCTACTTGCTCTTGAGAAGTGGTTAACAAAACAGTACTTGTCTCCAAGACAGATATTCTTAGAGCATGTGTGCAACTGCAAGAACTCCCAGTTGTTAAATTAAATTTATACTTTATGAAAAATGAACAGGCCTTTAATAGTTACACATTTAATACTTAAATTATAAAGAGCACAAGACATTCCAGTGAATCAAAGACATTAAATATTTAAAATGAAAGCCACAAAAATAGCAGGCCATCAGATCACTTACTTGACAACTTTCCCATACTTTGAAAAAATCTGAAATACAGAACAAAATAAAAAGATTTAACCATAGATAATTCCATTTCCTTAGTAACAAATATATCAAGACAAACTTTTCTAAGAGATGTATATCAATATTGTATTTACACTCAAAATTGTCATCAATAAGTTTAGTTTGAACAATATGGCTCTTAAAAACTTACCCTATATAGATCGTTGTTTGTCAAAGCAAAGGGTAAATTGGACACATACACTGTGCTTTTGCTTGGTGCCAACCCACCGCTCATTTTTCTGACGAAAGGAGAAAGAGAGAAGAGTTAAACTGAATTCAAAACATAGGCAATTAAAAAGCAGTTGTGAGATTTTTTTTTTCTCCAAAATTGTTTCTTTAAACACAGCCCAGATGGTCACAATGAAGTTGCAAGAAAGCATAGCTTTCATTTCCTTTTCATCATTTTATATGAAATTAGTGTTTGCCCTCCTGTTCTTCCCTCTCTCCTGGATCCAAAGCATATTTTTTCTCTGTCCTAGTCAATCAGTAAGCCATGAAAAAACTGACAGGTTAGTGTCCTTAAAATAGGCCTCTACCTCCATTCATTAAATATTGTGGCCAATATATAAAATTGATAACCTTTGTTGAAGTACCTACACGATCTGATTCTTCATACTAGCTTCAGCTCAGCTGCATTCAACATAGAATAAACCACATTAGGTTAATGAAGAAAAAAAAAAGCTTCCCTAAAGCAGAGTCTTAATTATTGGAGGGAAAAAAAGACACCGCATTGGCTTTAAAACATGTATCTCAGCTGTTAAAGCAGCACGTATTTCCTCTTGTACCTATTACTCATGCTTCTACAGTGCTCTGGAACTGCAGATTTCCAGAGCTGGCCATGGACAGCATCTCCCCTACAGACACTCCTCCTCCTGGCTGAGCAGTTCTACACTGGCAGGAACCAGGGAAATCTCAAGGCCATTTGCTTTCCCATCCTCCGTTAAGTTCTTGAGACTAAGCAGCCAAGACTATGCCTAGAATCAATGAGTCGATTCAAAAACATGTTAAACACTCCATTGTGTAACTACATACACACAATCTAATAGGAGGTAACGAATAACTGAACTAACTTGAAAAAGAACAGACTGTTTTTCCTCATGTTTGGACTTTTCCCCAAAATTTAAAGTGGCGCCAAAGTCTGTGCAAGGCACTTCTTCCTTCTGATTCATTCTGCAGCCAAGGCTTGGTCCAAAAATGAGTCAAATATAAGATCAGAATAAAACACAGCCCTTATGAGAGAACACACCAACTAGCACAGCAAATTGTTCCCTACACAGCCCAATTAATACTTCCTTATCCAGTTTCCTACAGCCTTATTCCTGCTTCTTGGTACCCCTAACTGATTCCTAGCTGCCTCCTTTACTGAGGCTCAAGCCATTTCTTCAGCAAGAGCAATTCATTTTAACATGCAAACAGACAAAAGCTGACAAAGGGGTGAAAGAAACCGAAGAAACCAACAGCCATCATAGAACAGATACAGCATCTTAGAGGATTTTCCAGGTGGCGGGGTTGACCAGATGCAAAGGTCAATTGCCAACAAAATAGCTAAGGTCAGACTCTAGTCCATCTGTGGTTATTTTCTAGCATTTCAGGATTCAGTCCTCAGAAGACCTCACACTCCCAGTTGACACCGACTATCCAAGTATTTTGCTTCTCTTTTCTGACAAGTTTAATGTATCACAACTCATTTAAGTGGCGGTTTCTAAGTGATTGAATTTTGAGTTTTTCCACGTTCAGAGACTGTGTTTTTTGGCACCAGCAGAAATGGCAACATAAAGGTTAAGCAAATGAAAACAGAATAAATTTGCAACAAAGGCCACGCATTGCATCTGGTGTTATGCAGACTTGATTCATTACCCCAGATTCCTTGCTGCTTGGCATTCGTATCCTTGACAAGCCTAACCAAACCGACCCGGCAACGCGCCATACAAATGGATGGCTCGAAGCGCAGCTATCCCGATGTACAGCGCGATACACAGCACAGGGTAAGAGCTACCTTTGTGCTGCGTGACGGTATATCACTAATGCTAACTTTTTGCAATAGCAGGGGAGAAGACAGCAGTGGCGAACCTCGTGTGGCTGTAGACAGCAATTTACCCTGCCTAAAACACAACACAAGCTGGAGCACCTTACAACCGGAGACCAAGCAGGCTCCATGTTAATGGACAGAGGCCAGTGAGACTAGCACGACGGGGCAACAGTCAGCCTGCATATTCCATAACACTGCAGTGCAAGCCTCCAAAAGGTGATACACCATATGAAGATTACAACAGGCCCAATAGTTCAACTGACAGCAAATTATTATGAACGCAAACTACAAAATTGCAGATTTTGCTACTTTTTCCAATAGCAAGCTGAACCAGTTGTACCCCTGGTCACCGGCTGGCGGCCAGCTAAGGTTGAGCTTTGCTTCTAGTCCCCTGGACAAATTTAAGTGCAAGAGTGCGGCCGTTCTGACTGCCCAAATAATTGGAGCAATCTGTATCCTTCAGGACTGCCGTGCTGGTGTCTCAGTCATCTTACTTTTAAAGTCTAACCTGCCGGACAGGCACGGTTTTAATAAAACAGGAAGTACAGTAACTGTAAGGCGACTGCCATTCTCCTGTTCGAGTTGGCAAAGTTTCGAATTTACCACTCCAGGAAGGAATGTTTCCTCAGATCTGCAGGAGGACGTCCTGCTACAAATACTAAGGGGTCATTGGGATGGTTTATAATAGTGGTATTACCAAAACCAATCTCTCAAAAAGCCTGAGCCTGTTAGAAATGCAGATTTCTGGTTATCTGTTGTGACTACAATGGTATAAATACAATTATAGATCCAACTACCACCACAATTATTCCCGCCCCCATAAACCCTAACAAAACATTGTTTTGTTTTGTTTTTAAAAAAACAAAAACAAAAAACTAAAACACCATGAAGCCATTACTGGGACATGAACAACAGTTTTTGTTTTGTTTTGTTTTTCCATTAATGGATGCCAACCTTGCTATACCAGTTTCACCAGCCTGGGGGGAACGGAGGGTCTATAAAATAGCCAATTCTAGCTTTAAGTTAGCTCTCTGGATGAGAAACTCTTCCATTACAAGGCTCAGAGTCCTTTTACTTCAGGAACTTTCTACCTTCATAAAGCAGTCCAACACAAGTTTAACATTTTCATTCCATTCTTTCTCCTTGATCACCAGTCTCTCTACTCTCTAGGATTTCACTTCACGTAAAATATATATATATACACACACATATATAACTCAAAATGAGCATCTGAGCTTTCTACTTGCCGCAAGAGACTAACCGGAGAGTCATGTACAAAGTGGCTTCTGTACCCCACTGGAGCTCCCCAACAAATCGAAACATTTCTGTTTTATAACGAATGCTTTTATGTGGCTTCCCCAGTCTTCAAGGTATTACTTGGTTACTTAACTTCAAAGCATCAGCTGGATGCCAGCACATTATCTCAACGGGGTTTAGCAGAACTCCCATTAATCTAACAGCCTCTCTGCAATATTAATGCTTTCTTCCTTTATTATTTTCACATATTAACTTTTGGGATGAGGTTGTCTGTCATTATTATAAGTTCTCAAATTCAATCTTTTTTGTCTTTTCCCACAACTCAAAGAAGCCATTCTTTGACAAGAGCCATCTGTCAGTAATGATTAGGTCTCCTGCAAAATACATTGGGTATACAAGTATGCTTTGCTTGAATCCAATATACTTAATGCAGTGTCTGTCACTCGCATTGACAACACCAGAAGAAAAGACAATGATTAATTTCAGTAATTGTTTTTTCTGCTCTGTCCCAGAACATACAAGGACACCAGCAGAACACTTCAGACACCTGTGAAGCATCAAGTGGAGTTTGAATCTACCGATATTTTCCAACTTATGCACAAACTTTTTACTTCTTTGTTTTAAATACACATCAGTAAGGTCAGATTTGTGGCTTAATGATATGGTATAAATGATTTGTTGATAAATCACTCCAGACGCGATCAGTCAGGTCAATTAATTTAAGTTCTTCTGTCTTGATACTTAAAATGCCATGCTTTATTTCTAATTTAATAGCATCAACACAGTTTAAAGCCAAATCAACAAACCTTTAGTTCTGGTAGTAATTTGGTTCAAGCTTATAATTAAAAGCCTGTGGTAAAGAAGGAACCGAATCCATGGTCTCTGCCATACAAGGGTATTAATCACTTGCTGTACTTCTTTACTACACGAGAGACGTGTAATGAACTATCAGAGCAGAATCTATTTCATCTTTACTTAAATACTACAAGGCAAATATCACATAGGGACAGAAATAGGTAAATAAAGTTGACACTACCAGCAAAAAGAGTACATGACTCTTTTAATCTGCTCAAGCCGAAGATACACACTACAGGATCCAAGGTCCGAATCCACCAAGCTAGTCTTATGTCCTAACCCAACTACAAGCAGTTTGTGACCGGGCACCCAGGCCATCAGCAGGGACTACGTTAAGAACTTTAAGGGCATATTTTAAACGGATTTCCAGCCCAGTCAAGACGTGTGAAGAGTTGTCTGGGTCAGTCACGACCAGCCTCACCCAGGACTTCAGCCAGTGGTGGATCCCGTCGGGTCGCTTGGCTACATCAGGTCCCCCTAAGGCTCCCGCTGGGGCCAGTAATGCTACCCTAGAGCCGGCGTGAAGGCGAGAGACCTGCGGCTGCTCAGCAACTTCCACAGAGGCTCCAGCTGCAAATTAAACCCGCGGCTCCCCCCGGCC
>VXAA01000923.1:1001333-1038128 GCA_013399115.1 Anseranas semipalmata | reverse complement strand
GAGGTGCGGCGGTGCCGGGCCGTGGGGTTGCGGCGCGCCGTGAACGAGCGGCCCGGGGTCCGGGTCCGGGCCCGGCCGGCGGCGTTTGGAGGCGGAGGGGCCCGGTGGGGGAGCGGCGCCGGGGGGCTGGGTCTCTCGGAGGCCGCTGCGAGGGCGTGCGGGAGCTCTGGAAGCTGGCTTTCAAAAAAGGTTTAAAAATGAGGATTATAAAGCCCCCACGTGACAGAGGGTTCTGGTTTTCAGTTTAATCTGTCCTTTGCGTCTGACAGGAAGCACATTACTTCTGTGTGCTTACGAGAGTTATTTTAAACTCCAGCAACTAGTACTGAATGCTTGGAGGCTGCATAAACCCCGCCGGGAGCACCCTCAGGGAGGCTTCTCGGGGATGTGGCGGTGCAGAAGCAGTCCCTTGTGTTCCCAGGGGGCTAAATAAGATCCCAGTGTGTCACTTAGCTGGCTCTCCTAAAAGCACTAACATAAATCTTTACACGTAGCTTAACAGGGGAGTGTTCTGTGATACATTTAAAGTCTTTATGAGTATTTCAGCACTTAAATTCTGCTTTTCGCTGTTCTCGCACTCTTTAAGTAGGCTCTTTGCCCTAGCTTAGACTTTTGACAGATAGTCTTATAATATATTTTTTTTTTTTTATCCAAGGTGTTCAGGACATCAAGAGAGCAAAAGCTGGGTAGGAAAGACACAAAAAGACGTGGAAACCCACACCACCTGTGCAACTGATGAGTAGAATTTGAGGTATTGATTAGCTAGCTAAACCCCAGCTGAAATATTCAGCATTTGTTAGTACTTTCAAGCATAAATGTTGAAAGCATCAGAGTTTTGACCTGTTACAACAACGATTTGCTGAGCTGGTTTATTTTGTTATCACATTGTTCGTGCTGCAAGATGGAAAGGCACCGCAGAGGTGATGATCCATACGGCTGTATCGTTAGCGTTGCGGTCCCGTTGCAGCTTGGTAGAACATTTTTTCATAGCATTAACGCTGATGAAGGATGAGATGTGTTCACACAAACATAACCGCTAATACATCAGTTGGTCTCTTAATATAAACTCCCACAGCATTATCTCCATTTTTCTTGCTCCTGGGAGCATAACAGAATGATATAGTTATTAAACTGAACCATTGAGATTTTGAAATCCTCATCAGAATGCTCATGGCACTAATAATTTTATTAAACTTACATACTTCTGTTTTCCTTTTGAGTTTGGAGTTGATTTGACTTTTGCAGTCGGTGCTTTCTTAAATTGCTTTTTTTTAAAAAAAAAATCTTTTAAGCCCTTAAGTCAAAATTATTATAAACAGGTTAGGAAAGACTGGAAGAAAGCCTCTTGTTTCAGGTTCATTGGTGTCTTGTCTTGGTTGAATATGCCTAGACTTGGTGCAGTCATGCTTCTGATTGCTTTTGAAAACCGTTTGGCCTAATATTTGTTATCAGGCAGGGATGGATTCTCTCTGTATCCCCTGTTTTTCCTCAGCACCTCCCTCGCAGTATTTTATTTACTGTCATGCTGAATTTTTCCCTCTGCTCTTACACTTTTGGTGTTTCATGTTGCCAGTAGAGGTCTACTCAGTGTTTTCAGCCTGCCCCAAGTATGGAGGGAGGAGGAGAAGGTTACTTTTGCCCCAAACTCCGTTTTGTCTAGCTTACTTCCTGTCTAGCTAGGAGATGCCGAGATATGTCTGCAGCACTATCAAATGTAGCTTCTAGCTGTTGGGAGAAAAAGCTGCATTTGCCTTCTGTCCTCAAGCAATAGCTGGCTGTTGCGAAATTGGCCATGATAAGTCTACTAAATTTACATTTCCCTGAGCATATTTGCTAGGTCTTACTCATACAAAATCATCTAAGATTTTTTATTTTGAGAGCTTTCCAAAGCATAGGAGGGACAAAACTGGCCTACGTCTGTCAATTGTTGTGGTTTGTCACAGTAACAGTACAAACCCAGGTACGCCCCAGTGGCACCAGAAATAGCACAGCTGCCTGCCCCTGGATTTAGAGCGTGGCCTCGGTTTTACGCTTTGGTCACGTATGGTAAAAGGTGGCCATCTGGGTAAGAGAGCTGCATGTTTTTGAAGCAAAAATGTGGATTCTGTAGAAGGTTGATAGCGCACACTGGAAAATTACAGACCATAATGAAGTAGGTATTTCTAGCAGTGATGGAAATTGACGTCTCAAGTAAGTGTAAACAGACAAGAATTTTGTACAAAATATTGCAGAACGCTGGAGTGTTTTCATGAATGTCAGCTTTTTTGTAGGACGTTAATGTTCCTTAGAAAGAGAAAAAAAAGAAAAAAAAAGATTGATTGACAAAGAAAACCCAGTTGTGCAAAAATCTGATGTTTAAGTGAGCCATGTAATCTGCGTGATGAAGAAAACCTTTTAGTATTGCATCTGTTACACTAGCGTAGAGCTAGGCGTAGTGCTGTGATAATCGGAGCAAAGCCAAGTTTGGCAGCTGGCCACAGCAGAGCAGCTTGTGCTGCTTTAATAGAATGGCTTCTGTGTACGCTGAAGTATCATCATTTGAGAAAATAAAGGATTTGCTTTAGGGAAAACAGTCACCTTTGACCAAAAATAAGGAAGAGGCTGATTAAATTAATATAGCAGGTTATTATATGTCAAGATATTAAAGAAATATCAACTACCTTTGATGTATGTGCTAATAGAAAGTAGTATCAGTGACAACGGGGTTAGGTATAACAAACATAGTTGTATATTTTTTAATCTTTGTTTTGAAACAAGATTGTACAGAGAGAACAGATAATCTTAACGTAGCGTAGTAAACTTGAGATTTGATCTTTTGAATCCTTGTTAATGAAATCTTCTCATATTGATCCTAAAGGTTCCGACACTTCATGGTTGTTATTAAAGCTGTGTTCTGACTAGGTCGCATCATTTAAGAAATTGATTTTTTTTCTGTAGAAACAGATTAAATGTGTTCAAGATGCTGGGAAATGTGCTTTCCTCTCTTTAAGCATTTTTTTTTTCTTTCTTCTGGTATTTTCAAAAGCATCCTCACTTTATTTCATTGGTCTCAGCTAAAAATTGTGGGTTTTAGTCTTCTATATAAAATTCGTTGTCTACTTTTTTTCATTACCAGCATTATAGACAATGTGCTTGATAACTGATTCTGTCTGATTAATTTTTTCTGTTTTATTCCTCAAATTGCAAAATCTTCTTGCTTCTGAGATTTTCCTTCTCTCTTCCCCTCTCCATTCTCTCTTGCCTTTCTATTATTTTGTGTCTGCTCTAATTGTGTAAATGCGTACCGAGCGAGGATCGCCATCAGTTAACAAAGTCCGCTCGCGCGCGGGCGGCGCTTAGGGCGCGGATGGATGGAGCGGGATCGGCCGGCGCGAGAAGCAGCTGCTGGCCGGCCGCAGGAGGCTGGAGTAAAGGTCCGCTGGAGGTGGGCGTAGGGGACCAGTGGCAAAGCACTGAGAGAAACAGGGCGTGAAGCTGTTCCCCTGTAGTAATGATTTTTGTTTTTCCTCTGCTAATTCAGTCCCTTCCAGTTCCTTTAAAATACCGGTGTATTCAGTTACTGTTCTTGTAGGTAGAAAGAAGAGGGAGTTGTGGGGACAGGGTAAGAACAGACGGGGCACGGTCCAGGTGACATGAGGAGGAGGGGACACAGAGTCTGCCTGAGAACTGTTATGCATGCCCAGCCCCTGGCATGAATTTAAGCCTTTAGGAAAAGCCACTGAAGTAGAGAATGAAGAGAAGTTGATGCAGTCACTGTAAAACTGCCAGGAAAAGTGCTTCTGAGGGATGCACCCGGCTAACGAATACAGCAGGTGCTGTGAGCGACTGTTGCAGAGTTAGCAATTGTTACGTGGAGCACATTGGAGAGGCCATGGACAATCCTCTACGTCTTACCCTTTCCAAAACTAGTACCAGCCCAACTCTGTTGGTTTAGTCAGCTTTTTGTCTGTAGTCTGTGGCTGAGTCAGACTAGTCCTGGGTCTTGGTTATGGGAACACTTCAGGTCAAGTCTGTTATAAAATGGAACGTTTAAGAAGATGCTCTGGTCAGTCTGTATCAATGGCATTGAGTAGGGTCAAAGCCTCTGAACTGAAAGGCTCACTGCAGTTAAGGAAAGAACCTCACAAGGATTTGCTAAACAATTGTCAAAGACAAAGCATGTGTTAAACCAAACTGTTCATTAACCTCTGGTCACATGCAGTGGAGCCTTATTTTTCTCTTATTATTACTTAATAATATTGAAAGACAGTTAAATGAAAGTAAGTTAAGTGAATATATTAAATATTTTCCTGAATGTTTCTAAGAAAGCAGTTTTGGTAATTTCCAATAGCTTTTGCTAATGAGTGGAAGAGAAACTGATACTTGAGGTAGCGAGTAAAAGATCATATTAGGAAAACAAAACTCGGGAATTTTTTCAGAAAGTGTTATATGTATAATAATTTGTCATAGAAGGTTTTCTGGTATTCTGAATTTCGCTGACGTTCATAATCTCTCTTAATTGGGTGCAGTGAATTACCCTGTACTGATTCGGACAGGTTATGGGGGATGGGCAGTCAAAGGATTTAAATTTTAAATGTCTGGTTTACTTACAAAAATACATGTGAACTTATATGCATTTTTTGCAAATTTCAGTTTTTATTTTATTTTATTTATTTATTGCTAGGTAATTGAATGGGTCTCCAGAAGCAAAGTTGCTAAAACTGACAGAAAAGTGAGTATGCAACTGTTTGTTGTTTTTCACAAAAATATATAGCTGACAGCGCTTACCTCTGATTACAGTTGACAAACCCTTTATCTTGTTGATTCTTGACATCTTGAATGATCGTTATTTTTATATAGCCTCATAAATCTATTTCCAGCTAAGTATTTTTCTTTTGTGAAAGTAGATAATGTTATCTATCTCTTCTTCTGAATATGTCCTGCTATTTCTTTTTCTTACGGATTATTTTTAATAGCTAGAACCCATTGTGAAAGGAAACTAGCAATTTCTAAACTATTTTCAGCCATGTATATTATGCAGGTTTTTTTACTTTTGCAATCATCAGAAAGGTTTCAGCTCCTTTAGTTTGTGTTGTCTAACATAGTATAGAGTCTCTTATGGTGATGGTTTATTTTCACATGTGTTTAGTTATTGATTTTGACTCTGGAAGTCACCATTTTCGGAAAGAGGGATTTGTGTGTTCTGCTGGCTCCCAGTTTAGAACAGGAAAAATCTGCTTGTGAAGAGTGCGTTTCATTCTTGTACTCAAAACAGAGCTTTGTGCTAACTGAATGATGTGTCGTGTATTATCCTGTTTCCAGAAGGTCAAGATGATGAAATAGTTCAATCAAAATTATTATATAGGAGAGTAGGAGTTCTTCAGTCTAATAAAGGGGAGTTGAACACATTTAAAAAAAAAAAGTTCTTTCTTTTTAGCACAGCAATATCAGAATTAATATAAGGTATGTGTGTATGAATTTACTTCTACAGTTGGTATTTGCAATATGTGTAAGTCCTAATAGGGCTGTTTATAGTATCTGTAAGTCCAGGATTTACGCTTCACTAATTTCCAGTTCTTGCATATACCAAGTTATTTTGTGAAGAGTGCGTATCAACTCTACATAAACTTAAGCAGAAGTTTGCTACAGATCTTGGTTTTATTTACTGCAACTTATGAATATTTTAAATTACATCTGTCAACACTTAGAAGAGGTTTATGTTGGATATTGGTACTGCAGAAGTTTTGGACAAATTGTCACAAGATTTTTGATTTCTAGTGTTTTTTTTTTTTTGCCTTAAATTAATTACTATTAATTAGTTTTTATAACTAGATAGACTTACTTTTAAAAGGACCTCATTAAAAAAAAAAAAGTGTACAGAGCTTGTGTGTAATGTATTACCTGGGCAGAAGCCAGAGAATTTGGCGTTTCTATGCTCACTATCCTTTCATCTATTCATAACAAGTCTGGTTTTGACTAATGGGCTTTTTATTGTCTTTAGTGGCATATCGAAGAGATGAAATGTGGTCTGAGGGGCGTTATGACTATGAAAGACTTCCAAGAGAACGTCTTCCTCCGAGGATTCATCCTGATGTAAGTGTATACAATGTTTCTTTAGCATTATACTATACCTTCATACTGTGACCTGTACCGTAGGGGTATCATTTATGTCAGTATTTAAGTTGCTGCTAAACCTTTACATCTTCCTCTTCCACCTCCAAGTTCAGTTCTTTTCTCATTCATTTAAGCCACAATAATCCATTCATTAGCAAATGCATCTGCAAAGAGATCATAGGAAGCCTACCCATTTAAATCTTGTCTTATTTTCAAATCTATTGAAAGTGTTTTGGAATACTCAGATTTTGATAAAGTAATCTTTTCAGTGTAATTCTTGTGGAGAACCAAAGGCCATACTATATTGTATTTTTCCCCAGAAGCTTTTTTTGTATATTAATACATCTTTGAAGTGATTTGAGGTGGTAAAATGGCTACTTTCAATACTGTTCTTGTCACCAAGACAAGATCCCATGGGAGGGACCCCACGTGGAGCAGGGACAGAGAGTGACCGTGAAGGAGCGGCGGAGACAAAATGTTATGGACTGACCGCAGCCCCAGTTCCCCTGTGCCACTAGGGGATGGGGAGGAGGTAGAAGAGGGTGGATGTGGGGAAGGTGTTTTTAGTTAGCTTTTAGTTCTGGCTGGTCTAGCCTGCTAGTAATAGGCAATAAATTACGTGAATCTCCATTATTGCCTTATGCTGAGTCTGTTTTGCCCATGACAGTAATTGATGAGCAATCTCCCTGGCCTTATCTCAACCCAAGAGCTTTCCTCCCACCCCCCATCATATTTTCTTCCCTTCTTCTGTTGAGGAGGGGAAGTGAGAGAGAGGTGTAGTAGAGCGTAGCTACCTACTGGTGTGAAAACACCACATCTTTGTGATGCAAGAGTTAACCAGATACTTCAGTGCTGGCTTTCTATTATATGAGTTTGGATCAAAACTGCACCAAAACAGCACCCACAGTAGCTAGGCAAACCAAAATCTGGTGTCTCTCTTACTGGAAGATGGATATGAAGCTCCTCATACAACTCTGCTGGTTCAAGAGGATTAGCAGGCAGTTTCTGTCCGTGCAAGCTTGTGCCATTGTATCTGTGTCCGCTTGTAGAGGTCTAACCTAATTTTTCCTAGGCAAGTAAAATGGAATTAATTTATTCCTCAGTCTTACGAAAGCCATTAGTATTTGCTGATAGGTTAGTACATTGGAACTGAGACAAGGCACTGATACAGAATGAAGTACTGCTTGTTTGAGAGAGCAAGAGACTTGTCCTCATCCAAACCTGGATGGTAATTATACTTCACATATGGATTGCAGTAGGAACACATCCTCTCAGATGCTGGTAAACAGCAAAAAATTCTGAGTACTTGGCACAATTAAGCAAAAATGGGTATGACTTGAACTCTTATCTAACTCCTTCTGTATGTCATTAACTTAGCTGGTGGGGACTACTGGGTGAGATTAAAGCACAGAGCAGTTTTATTTTAGCTTCAGAGCGTATCAAGACACCAAATGCAAAAAATGTATGTGAAGGATGCTTGATGAGGTAATGGTAGATCGAGCATTCTGGCAGCCTAGAAATGTGTATGTGGTCTATACTTGGCATCGGTATGGCTGTAGGCTGGCTTTGTATTGCCTTCTAGTGAATCTATTGGTTGGTCTCTGAAATCAGAATAATTTTTTCCCCCCCCCTTTTTTTTTTTTTGCATGATCAGATTTAGTAAGTTGTGAACTAAATGTATTTTTTTGCAAAAACTATTGGTGCATTAGCTTCTGACATATACTACTAGAAAAAAAAGCTAGTTTGAGTATCTTTCCCCCCTCTAAATTGTACATGCTAATTTACGTCTCTGCAATTATACCTTATTTTTAAGGCCACCAGAAAAGATATCTTGCTGAAGGAACTTAAAAGACAAGGTCTTGCATTAATATTTCCATTTGCTTTTTATCTGCAATGGGTTTACATAACACTTGATTCTAGAAAATTGAATTTGTATCTTTTGTAATTGTGCAACTTGTGCTTAATAAGCAAAGAATCTATTTAATTGGTAAATGGTGTATGACATTTTATTTGAAGGAAATGTAACGCATTAATTTTGCATTCTAGCACAAAGCTGTCCAAAACTTTGGTTAAAAGAAAAACTGAGTGTTAAAACTCTCTCCAACACTTGACTCATTAGATCATGTGCTGCATTGTATTGAGAGGATGCTTCTCTAATCAGATTATGAAATAAGGACTGTCTTCACTACAATCTCTATAGTGTAGGAAACATTATGGATATTAAGAAAATTAATAGTTTTCAAATAG
Source organism: Anseranas semipalmata (assembly GCA_013399115.1). NCBI lineage: Eukaryota > Metazoa > Chordata > Aves > Anseriformes > Anseranatidae > Anseranas > Anseranas semipalmata. The sequence continues at coordinate 1,029,788 of VXAA01000923.1, read as the reverse complement.
GCTCTTTGTTTTACAGGCATTACAGATGTATCTTTCTTTATTGCATTCCTAAGTTAATGTAAAAATCTCTGAGAAATATGTATAGCTAATGTTAAAAAAATGTAGCTGATGCTGAGGAGGTAGCTAATGTTACTGCTTTAAAATTTCAAAAGAAAAAAACTTAAGAAACAAAAGAAAAGAAACTTAAACTGTGTTGAGAATTTTCCCTCTGTAATTAAACTTGCAATGCCTAAGGATTGCATCTGAATGGTGTCCAATTAAACATAATAAGTTTATAATTCCACCATCAGTCTGGCATGATTTTTTTATGTTTGGTGTTCCCCTGTGCTTACTTCAGCTTTGAGATTATTACAGTCCACTGTTTAGAAATAACATGTTGTTTTTACTTTGTGTATTCACTATAGATTTCCAGACGTTCAAAGTGATACGATTTTGTTTGTTTTGTGGTTTAGGATGATTACCATAGAGTAGTAAACATTGTGCCCAAGAAACCACCACTGCTTGAAAGACCTGGAGAAGGGAGTTACAGTCGGTATGACGATTACAGCCATGCTGAGTACAGAGACTATGAAGAGGGTCGCGGTTTTGCCCATGAACGAAGAAGTGGCCCACCGCACCGAGGTGTACATAAGGTGATTCTTCTCCCATGATTAAGATGTTTGTCATCTTATTAATGTTTGAATGCTGAACAATTAAATAATTTTTTCAGACGGAACATTGCTGTTACTACTGTTCTTCTCATGAACTGAAATAGAAGAAAAAAGAGTCTAAGTTTTGCTGCTTGATGCTTTTATGCAGTTACTGTGCCTCTAAGACTCCTGTGATGATAATGGTAATAAGCATTTACTGCTGCTTGTGGTTCCTAGCTAGTGTATGGACTTGGAAAAGAGCCCTTGCCCGGGTCTATGGGAAGCTCAGAGTCTGAACTGGGACAGCAGAAGTAGCCAGAAGGCCTCTAATGCAGTGCAAAGTTGCCTGGATGACTAGAAGAAAGATAGCAGTATCTTCTCTGTATATAACAGGCGCTCACACACGCGACCTCTTGAATGATGTCTACTTAGCTTTCTAATTTGCAAAGGTGTTCAGTTATTTAAATTCTATCATGATGCTGAATGTGGTTTTTTTCCAGTAGATACTCTTAAATACAAACTTTCTGGTCACTTTGGAAGGTCATTGCTGCTGACTCCTCCAACACAGCTGTTTGAAATTCTATAATTTCAAGCTAGTGATGAGAATTTACGTTTCAATGAGGAAATTTATTTTTTAAAATCAGGGCCCATTTATATGGTTTGAAAATTTTTATACCATACAAAATACAAATTTTTGTTTTGCATGGCATTTCAAAGTTGTTCTTTTCATCAATGATAGAGGAAGAAAATAGGAGTGGGGCAGGGTGGATAAACTGAGATGAAACCTTTCCATGAATGATTAATACTCTCTTTTAGCCCATTAAATGCTTTGGTTGTGCAATAAATAAGTACCATCTGGAAACATTGTATTTCACATCTGATGATGACGTATACTTCAAACAACTGTCTCTGTATGTTTTGCAGGATGAATCGGGATACAGATGGCCAAGGGACGATCATTCTATAAGCCGGCAGCCTGAATACAGGTATTTCATAAAACTTTACAGTAATGCCATGCATAGGAAGGTTTGGAGGCTGGCTATGCCAACCTCCTGCTCAAAGCAGTTTCTGTTAAAGCAGAATGATTAAGGCTTGTTCAGCTAGATTTTGAATTTGAAACTATGAAACTGCTGAGAAGCTTTATTTTGAAGATATTCAGTGTTGCTTAACTGCAAGGGTATTGTTCAGGTTCTCCTTCCTGAAACTGTCTTAGCATATTTGCTTGAAAGAGTATGTTAGTGATGTGCACATGCTGTCATTCTGTTTGAGCTATTGGAATGTACCTGTTCTGAATATCAATATGCTGTTGTTGCAACTGTTAGAAACCCACTGATCTGTTCAAGTTTCCCATTATTTCCATTGGGGGAAAAAAAAAACCTACCTTCCCATCTTTGCTGCCCCAGTCTGTCAAATAAAATACGAACTTTTTTATGTTACAAGTTTAATGTACTTGTGTATAGATATATATAAATATCACTACATGCAGTAAAAAGGTTAAATAAGTGTTATTTTTTTTTTGAATAATATTTGTCTTGTGGAGGTGATCTCACAAAAGTGTGTCCCAAGCTGTAGATTTACTTAGACCACAGTCTCTCTTTGAATCTAGAAGATGTGTATAGTTATGCTTTAATGCAGAAACAGAGAAGGGTTCTTGTATAAATTTGTCAATTTGTAATTTAGTTGACAGTTTATACTTTAGAAATTTTCTTAAATAACTTTGCTGGTTTTTACTATTTTTTTTTGTTCAGATAGTGACATCAAAACTGTCATAACACTTTTTGTGACCATTTAGAACGTTTTTCTTTGTTATCAAAACAGTTTGGAGAGCAGAGCAGTGAAATGATAAGGATATGCGGAAGGACATCTGTTGAAGTAACATAATAGTAGAAAAGTGTTTTCTAGTTATATTGCTTTGAGATAGAAATTAAATAAATTGAACAAAAGCCTTTAATATTTGTTTAGTAAGGGTAGGAGATGTAATGATAACATATTTAAGATATTAGCCTCTGTTTGTAAGTAATTTGGTTCATCTACCTAATCAGTCACTCTTTTTATACGACAGAGAATTCTTTGTTCTAATGTTTGGTTCTGTGACTGCAGTACTTTGAGGCCATAATACAGTGGAAAGATACCTGCGCCATTTTAAAACTTGCTGAGGTGGATAGTGGGTAGTAAGTAGTTCACCGTATCCTTGTTCTGACCTTCCTGTTTTCTTAGCTGGACTGATGAGCAGGTATTTCCATAATACATTGTATTCATTTCTGTGACCAACTTTTATTCTGTACCTCAGGTTCCCATCTATGAAATGTAAGGAATAGTATTAAACAGTAGGGCAATAACGTGCATGTGTCTGCAATGCAGTTTGATATGGGATTTTTTTGATAAGATAAATAATGTGCACAGGGTAGTGTTACACTCAAAATTTATGAGCAATGAAACTCACCATACATATAAAGACAAGAGTTAATTGTTACTGTAACTTAAATATTAGCAATCTAATCCAAGAATCATTACTAGTTCAAATTTAATTATTATGGGAAGAATGTCTATACAGAAGTAATTTCAATAATAACAATTTTAACAGTGTTATTATTGTACACACAGTTTCTAAACCTTTCTTCACCTGCTCCTTTCTGTCTTAATGTTGGTGGTCAAACAGTGAATTGTCAGCATCTTTAATCCTTTGCAGGGAGGAGTTGATGTTGATGGCTTCTTCCTCCTCACCCTAAGATGCAAGTGGGATCACTTTGCCAACAGGCTTTTTACCTCTTCGGTCTTTCTTCAGTGGTCTACAGCACCACATTACAGCCAAATTTGTCATATATGTTGCCTTTTGCATATATTAGTGTCCTGGTTTTGGCTGGGATAGAGTTAATTTTCTTCATAGTAGCTGGTATGGTGCTGTGTTTTGGACTTATGATGAAAATAGAGGTGATAACACAGGGATGTTTTAGTTGCTGCAGAGCAGCACTTGCACAGATGAAGGACTTTGCTGCTTCTCACGCTGCCCTGCCAGCGAGGAGGCCGGGGGTGCACAAAGAGCTGGGAGGGGACACAGCCAGGACAGCTGGCCCAAATGGACCAAAGGGATAACCCATACCATATGGCATAATTAAAGGTGGGGTAAAGGAGGGGGTGGGGGAACGTTCGGAGTGATGGTGTTCGTCTTCCCAAGAAACCATTACGTGTGATGAGCCCTGCTTTCCTGGAAATGGCTGAACACCTGCCTGCCAGTGGGAAGTACAGCATGAATTCCTTGTTTTGCTTGTATGCACAGCCTAGTGAACTGTCTTTATCTCAGCCCACGAGTTCTCTCACTTTTACCTTTCAGATTCTCTTCCCCATCACGCTGGGCTGGGGAAGTGAGCAAGTGGCTGTGTGGGGCTGAACTGCCTGCTGGGGTTAAACCACAGCAGTTAGATGCTATTTTGCTGCTGCTTTTTGTTATCCCTAAAATCACTTCTGTTCATCTGACCGTTTGTGAGTACTTTACAGCCCAGGAGTCTCCACTGCCAGCCCTGTGCTCCCATCTCTTATCATCCCGTGACTGTCCTTCTCTGTGCCATGTCCTGCGTTTCCACTTAAGGTGTCTGCTATTGTAGCAGGCCTGCATTTCTTTATACTACATCATTGTGTTAGTTGTAAATATCTCATTCTACACAGAATAACTCCTTGTTACCTCTATCTGTATAAAACTATATTAAACCATTAAAAAACCAAAAAGTAAAACGTGTTAGCTATAGACACCTGGTCAGTTAGAAAAGTTGCTGTTAAAGCTGTACCAAGTAAAATAAAACTGCAGGCAGGTCAAGGAGAGCTCAGATGAAGCAAGCCTGACAAGCTTGCGTTGAGGCCTTGCAAACTCTATACAAAGCTTACGGCCTCTTGCTACAATGGCATTAAGTGTTACAGGGCTATGCATTAAGTAACTATCCCTTTGAATGTAATAATTTAGACATAGCTTAATTATATTATTATATAGCTTCACAAAAAAAGCCCAAACCCAAAACACACAAACAAAAACCTTCGTATGCCCTAAGGGTCTGCGTGCACTGGACTTCTCTCAAAACTGCATTCTTAGGGCAAGAAGCAACTGTAAGGGGTTTTGAAAGGTAGTAAGTGTTCTACAGAAACTTGTGTAAAAATTCTTGTATCTTTCCCTCTCATTTTAGAACACAACAAACAAACAAAAAGACAAAAAAAAAAAAAAGAGAGAGTTAATGCCAGGCAGTTTATTTTTACACAGAGCAAGAGTGGCACCCAGTGGTCAAAAAGATTGTCTTAAATGCTTCCTGATTTCTTCCATTTAAAATGCAAGGATAAAATGTCAGCTCATTTTGTGGGCTTCGGTAATGTGGTAGTGATTGTCCCGTCTTATTCTTTATTATGGATTTCAGAATGTCTAACTGTTACACAGCTGCACTACTGAAGAACTTCATAGACATATTTGGTCCAGCTGAGGTTATGGGATTGTCTTTGCAGCTGAATGAAGCCCTACTGGTTTATTGTATAAATGCTTTATGTCAGAAATCTGCTTGTATAGGAGAGCACAGGAATAGTAAATAATCTTGAATGTCAAATTCTGTGATTCGACTGCTAAACAGTTCTAGCATTACATGCTTGGTAATAATTATGTTTTTTTGCATATTGCTTATATTGAGCTGTAGTGGATCTCAACAGAGGAAATCAAAGTATAGTACTTAGTATATTTTGTCTCCTGTGGTGAAAATGCTAATTTGTGTTTCAAAGACATTTGCACTATAAAACCTAAGATTCAGAAATTATTATATGGGGAAATGCTGCGTCTTTGGATATGATGAAAGACTCTTTGCATATGTTTATGTAGAGAGTATATAGAGTGTGTTTAGTAATGGTGGTGTGTTTTTTTTTTTCTTTGAGGTAGTGAAAGGAGATGTAAGATTACTTTAACCAGAAATACTTCAAAAAAATAAATAAATAAATGCATGGAACGTGGATAGACCATAGTACAAAGTGAGATTTGTGAAACTAAAGACACTCAAGAGACTTGTAAAGTTAATGGGTTTTCGTAGTCAGTACAGTTACTATAAATTCTAAAAAAGAATAGCTCTTTTATTGACATAAATAATCAATTGGAGTTTTCTTGAGTATTTTTAAAAACTCATTCAGCAGCTAGAAGTGTGCTGTAAGAAATTGTCAATATTATGTTTAGCATTTCCTCTTAAGCATTTATCATTCACACTTTCCTGCCTTGACTTTTTGGCAACTTAACTGGCAAAAAGTAGTTTCTGGTCTCTTGCTCTTTCCTTTTTTATTCCCACTATCCTCTTTCTTTGGAATGATGAAAAACTTTACTTAATATTCTCCCAAAGTAAAAGCTGCTTCTTGTTTGGACAATCAAAAACCCTTAAATGGTGCAGAATTTTGGGGGGTGGAAGTTTCCTATGTTCAAGAAACCATATGTTAGTTTTTTACTTTTTTTTTTTTTTCCTTGAGCTTCTTGCCTTTTCCTTAAATAAATAAATAGGATGTGCTTGCTTACTTCGCAGTCGTGCAGCTGTGACTTGAGCAGTGGTGTGTCAGCTGACCAGCAGCAATTCTCCATGAGTGACAAGAGGATTGCTAAGGTTCTTCAACTTTGCTTACCTGTATTTTTTTTTTCTTGCCTTCTTTCTTCTATCCTGCTCGGGTTTCTAAGCAGCTGTTGTTTGCCAATAGTCTGCCATTGAGTGGAGCATCACTGATGCTTTTGCTTTTTTCTGGACCATTCAGTTCTTGAGAGTTGTTAGCCCTGTTTTATACCATGCTCAGTGAATAGCTCTCATGTTGATGTGACTTCTTTATATAATACCATATTTTATATGTAAAAATAAAGTAATTCAGAGGATCTGCTGGGCATAGGCTTCAGAATGAGTTTCTAGCCCTCTTTCTCCTGGGCTGATCAGTAAGGGATTCTTGCTGGATTTCAGAACTGCAGGAACTGATGCAAATTGTGTAACCTTACAGTCACAGTTTGGTTTGAAGTTATATGCCTCTTGGTTCAAGCCTAGTTGGCATGTATGAAGAATTGTACATCAAAGCAGAATATCTTATTGTGTTGAGCAGAGAATTATCTGTATATGTGATGGCAGTTTTAATGTCTTGATTGCTGATACTATGGGAATTGTGAGACTTAGAAATTATGAGAGGAGTAGAGATCAAATAACACATGACTTGTTCATACGTTTATCTTTTACTGATGTTGATCACTCTTCTGGGGCTGTGTTATTACTTGTCTTTAATGATATATCAAACTCATTTATTCAAAGCACTCAAAGGAATTATTTTCAGGCATGTCAGATTTTTGGAGAAGTATGCATTGAAGAATTCCAGTGTTCCAGTACTTGTGTATGGGTCTCATAGCAATGGATTTCACATGCAAGTACATTATTATAAAATGAGATGAACTATACTGTCTGAAATGCTTTAGAAGATTGTTAGCTGCTGTTTACTTTAATCATACCAAATTTTAATCCTTTAGCGAGTTCAGAGCATTACTTCATTCTTTTTTTCAGCCACACAGAGTTCATTAGACTTCAAGTATGTGAAACTTGGCAACTTAAGATTGGTAAGACTCATCTTCAAAGAGAAATTGCAAAATAATGCACTTGTAAATCCCAGCTATACAAACATTAAATTTAATACTTAAAATTATCTGAGTTCCACATTTTTGTAAAATAAGGATTGCCATATTTGTAGACAAAGTATGCTGCTTCAACAGTAATGGTGTTTCATATAATGTAGAATTGGCTTACACAGGAGATTTTGAGCATCTCCTCTCTAGTTGTTGTTATGAACATGTTTTCCTTTGTTAACGAAGACAACTTGCAACTTGAACTCCATGTATTCTTTCATGTTTTTCTTTTCCATGTACTGTGTGAAATCAGAAAGTAGTCGTAGTCCAGTCCTTAATACTAATGCATTTGTGTATATAAACCAGATCTACTAATCTGTGGAGTGCACAAGAAACATTTTGTAATCAGTAGAAGTACTAAACAACAATAACAAAAAGTAATTTTGATGCTAGAAATGAAACAAAACAGTGTGGCAAAGGGTTGAAACTTCATTTTAAACAATTAGTGAGCTGCGAACAACTGCAATTCATCAGTCATTTCTGTATTTTGTTTTGGAAATCTTTTAAATCAATGTCACGTTACCTTTCCTCTGAAAATTTTACATGGTTTTTGAACATTAAGCTTCCAGTTATCTCTTCAGACTAGTAAAGTGTTATATAGCCCAATTTTTGTAGACACAGACCTTCACAGTGAGATTGTGTTTACTGAAGTTCATGGAGAAATTTGGTAGCAAAGTTGGGGGATAGAAGTCCAGCAGTCATGGCTTTCTGATGTCTGCTTGAACTGCTATTCCTTTTGGTGATTCTCTCCTTGCAGATGCAGTATGTGATGATAGGATGTTCCAGAGCAGTAGCCTAAAACTTGTACGTTAAAAATAAAATTGTTCTTTGGCAAGAGTGTCATTTTAAACCAAAATCCTTGATGAGAGAATCTCCCTATAGAAGCTAAGGGTCACTGACACTCTCTTAATAAAGCAGGATTTCATATTGAGGATTCTGTGAGGGTTTTTTTTCCAGATGTGTTGTAGGCCAATGCTCTTACCTTTACATTATCAGCTTTCAGTTACAGGGGGTAGCTTGTTTTTTCCACTGTAAGTATTCTTTAGTGAATGAAATGGAACAGTGAACCTATTTAAATATTTTGTACTCATTTAAAACAGCATGTTGTGTTGTGGGAGGTCTTCGGGCTTTGGATTTAGACTTTCTTGTAAAGTAAACTGATCTTTGTCCTGCTTACAGAAGAGAAACTTACCAAAGGGATTTATGAGATGGTGCTAAAAATGTACATAAGTCCGTTGTTCTGCTGCAATATTTGACAGGTCTTAAGGGACGCCATACAAGAACCTCATTCTTTATTAAAAAACGTGTGGAGGGAAATAAATATGGCAGCCACCCAAAGAAAATGGTCTTGCTTTTGACGGAGATTGATAAGTAGAGTTCTAATCATATTCATTAGCACATGCCTTTAAAAAAAAAAAATAAATTGAAAATTTCTGCCAGAACATTCAACCTCTCAGGCATTCGCACAAACTACTGGAGTAACTTGCACTTATTCATATACGAAGTTACAGTTTCCTTACAATAGGTCATTGTGGTAGGTTGGTTATACCTGTCTGCAACTCCAGGCAAGGACTTGTTTGTCAAAATCTTTAATTCAGAAGGCCCATTGTATTAGGCTGCTAGCTAAATTATTTTACCTTAGCTTAGGATTTTTTGGAGGGAAGGAAGGAAGAATTGATTTTTTTTTGGGACTAGATACTAGGTAATAGATAAGTTAAAAGTAGATTCCGGTTTACACCTCATATTTAATGACATCATATTACACTTTGTGTCTTACACAGCAGTCTTATCAATTTAGTAGTTAATACATTTTCTTTGACATGTTTTCTGCTCCACCACCTTTTTAGCTCTTTTGTGATTGGGACAATTGATTTGTTTGCAAACTGAGATTATGTTTGATAATTTGATTTTTTTTGTTACTTGGCCAAAATTATATGCCTCTAAATGCATTATGAATCCTTTAGGTTTCTTTGGACCACAGGTTTTTATTTTGAATGGATTTGGAATGGATTGCATCTTCTTAAGCAGATATCACTTAGTGTTCTAAAACTGCCCTGTTCTGGTTATGTTTAATTAAGAACTATTTAGAACTGTGCATTATTGCAAGTCGATGCAATTGAAAGAAGGAAGGTTTCAATTCAAACAAGCCTGTTTGTTGGACAAGGTTTCAGTTGTAGAATTTTTATGCACCCATCCTGCAATGTAAAGATATGGGGAGGAAGTAAAAAAATCCTCTTATTTTAACTGGATGTTTTTGTGTGTTTCAGCTAATTGGGGGGTTATTCTGTAAGGTGAATGTTGCTTTTGCTGGTAGACATTGTTGAGTAATTGCTTTTAAATTTTAAATATTTTTATTTTCACAATTGTTGACTGTGATCTTTGTTAAATACCCATTTTCTTTTATTTCCTTGAAGATTTTTCATTTCAGTTATGAAAGAGATGTTCTCTTTCAAAAATTACTTGCTGATAATTTTGTTCCTCTTTGGGGGTCCTGAAGAACTCTGATTTAATTACCTGTGCAATATCCATCTCAGGTTGAGGCAGTGGTGGTGGGTGTCCAACTTCAGTGTCATATGGTGCTGTATTGATCATTTAGTTTCTTTTTCTTTTAATCATTTCTCCTCATGAGCTTCTGAGGTCAATTCCTGCTATTGAACCATGACCCTGCAACCTCCCACAAGAGTCTGAGCTGTGATTTTCCTCCTGGCTGGTAGGAGACTCCTTTGACTGGTGTTGGTAATAGATGTCTGACTGCTTTACTTCATTTTGGAGTGATGTCATGGAAGCTTCATTTTTTTCTAATCAAAACACTTCAAAGTTGCTCGTGTATGAGAATTGTCAGATTAGCAGAACTTCCCACTAACTGATTTTTTTTTTTTTCCTGCTGAGCTTGTGAATATACAACCTCACGCTGTAGGTCTTGCACTTTATATGAAATTTGGAACAGTTCTAAATCTTGGTTTTAATTCCTGCTGAGAGCCATAACAGCAAACTGGGTAAGCTTGTCTTCAAAAAGCATAATTACAAATAGGTGACTTCAGTTGGATTCTGCATTTATGGTATTTCTTATACTTTGATGATGGTCTTTTGAAATGTTTCGGTTACTCTTAAATATGGTCTCTATGTTGTGACTCTAAGGGCTGACAAAGTATTCTTTGGATTAAAGACAGGTAGTCATAATCTTGTCAAAGAAAGTTTTGATACGCTTAAAAACCCAGTCTGAATTATTGTTGAATAAAGAACACCTAGGTAGTAAATTGACTTGTAAGTATTTAATTGACAGCTATTAAACACTCCAAATTTGGTAACAAAGAAATTAGAAGTTCTCATCATGGCAGTTCTCAACTGCTATCATGTTTATACAGCTTGCTTTTGATCTAATGCAATGTTATATTTTAAGGAACTATAGCTTTTTGTGTGTACAACTGTTTCCCACAGTGGTTTTTGTAAGGTCCTACATTATCATATGAAATTGGTGTCATCATTTATATTTTTTAACAGTGGTTATTGCTGTTTACTACAGCTGTTAGTAACTATGTTATGATAAGGAAAAATTCAGTAATGTTTTCAAATTTAGTTAAGTTTTGAAATAGCATTGATTTGTTGCTTAAACCTGAGTCACTTTTCTGGAAAAAATTTTCTTTCTTTTTTTTTTTTTTTTAATCAATGATGTTTACATAATACTAATGAGCTGTCAGGAGACCCTCTGTTTACGATGTATGATAGTGCAGCATGCCCAAAGATGAGATTATGTACCTGTACGCTGTAAGATCTTGGGTAACTCCTCACTTCAAAGAAGACTTTTAAAACCAAGCCCGTCTGGTCTGGTTTTAAAGCTATCATTATAATCAGGTGGTAGATGGTATGAAGCTAGCAAGTTAATGCCCTGTTGGGAAATAATGAGGCAAACTCCCATGAATAGGACTTGATTATTCTGGAAGGGCTTCCTAACAAATATGTTGAAAAGCAGCCAGGTACTGAGAAGCAGTGGGGAGGGAAAGAGGTGGGAGTCTTCCTTCGAGTCCAGACAGCTACTGTTAAGTTGGGCATCTATCTAACTCATCTCAACGACCAGCCAACGAATTGACTTAATGAATGTAGTCATGTCTCTCAGGATGGGGGAAGTATTGTCACAGAGGAGTTGTACATAATTTCTCTCAAGAAGATTAATGCTTCATCTGTTAGGTTCCAAGGACTTGTTTGTTATATTTTGAATATACTAAACATTTCAGGGAATTTAATTCCCATTGAGAGAGGGTGGGAATACCAGGAGGAGCTTTGCCTAGATGTTGTTTCTTTAAATGAACGCAAGTTGCCTTTTTTTTTTCCCCCCTTAAAATAAGCAATGAGAAGTGTTGTAAATTTCGATAGAGGAGAGTAAATAAAAACAAATTTGGTGTTATTGACAGTATAGACATCCTTCTGTTAAGGATTTTGCTACAAAGAGAAGGTTCTTGATATAACATTTCCACCTGCTGCTGTGAGTACGTTATGATCTACATATGAGGAAAAGTTCATTAATAAAACAACTCCATGATCTCATGCCATTGGTATTATTTAAAAAAATGTGTTGATATTTTTGCATGCTAACATATTATTCTTAATGTTAGTCTTGATGTCTATTCCTGATATATATTTGCATAACCATATAAGATTGTGCATTCTTTCCCTTGTATGTGAAGCTTTGTAATATTAGTTTGAGTTGAGAACAAATGCTTTTGTCGAAGTGCAAGTGATTATTAATGCCATGACACTCAACAGTGTTGTGTCAGCCAGCTGTCTGAAAGTCTTTCTGTTCTGAAATTTGACTGAAGCGGTTGCATTGTGTTAACTGAAGTCCTACTTTACCTAGTCTGGTACGCTAAACCATTCTCTTGAAATTGTTTGAGAGCAGGTTTATGCAATTTGGAAGTAGAATGGGAAAGGAAGATATTTTAATGCATTAACTCATCCTTCAAATCAATTCAGGTTTGAGGTAGAAACTCAGTATGTGTTCTACAATTTTTATCTTAGTACCTGCATTTTTGGAAGAATTTTGTACAAGGATTATCTAAGTACGGCAAAGGATTACATTAACAGAGGAGACTGAAGTTGAGATGATAATCAATTAATTATCTTCTTCAAAAACTTTCTTCAGCTGCTGTTACTTTTATCCCTTACTGAAATGTCTCTGTTTAAAATTTTATCTTTGAATCTACATTAATTGTTCAGTCAGAATACTGTGTTTTCAGTGTTTCTTAGATATGTATATGTATTATTTTTAGGAAAAGAAATTAATATGTAAACACTGAGTCTTACTGCTTCTAACTTTAGCTACTCTGAAATTCTGCCAACAAACCTATTTTATTTATCATAAACAAATAAAAGTCATGAATGCAGTAATGAGACTGATCCTTCATCCAGTAAAAATCTTTTTCCACAGTAGTTTAAACCTATCTAAGTTTGTGCTGTTCCAGTCCTTCCCTCCCTCTGCTTCTGTTTCTTGTGTTTGCATTCTTCAGTGAGCTGGCACTGCATGCTGACCCACCAAAACCAACTTTGGGCCAGTTTGATTGCCTGAGCAAAAATATCAATGCCGGGTTAGACAGATAGTGAGAATATGGATTTAAGGAAGGATGGGCAGGTCAGGATTGTAGCAGCATCAATTTGAATCAGTATGACTTGTCATGGGCCTGCACTCTGAACTTAACTGTTATTAAACCACTGAAATGACTGAAGGCATACAGTAGTTGCAAAAGGATTTTTAGTATGGAGTTTAGCCAAGTAGCATGGCTTGTCTCTGTTAAATATGTTTAAGCTGTTTCTAATATATAGGAAATATATATTCTTTTTTTTAAAAAAGAGAGAGAGAGTCATATATATTATAGTGATTGTAAACTGTAATCAAGCTGAAAGGAAAAAGCAAATTGGGGGGAAAAAAAGCTACATGGTTGAATAAATCTACAAAAAGAAATGTCTGCCTTAACTTGGGACTTTCTGATTTTGAACAAACTCACTATGTACTTGACAGGAAGGAATGAGATTAGAAAAAAATCATTACAAACAATAATTTTTTTCTTCATATACACATAATGTCTTTTATCTTCAGAAATCTGAAAGTAAAGGCAGTTTGCAAACTTTTATTTAAATTTGCTATGCAGAAATCCATACCATTATTGCAAAACTTTGGGACATAAGCAAATCAAACCAAATTGACCTAACTGCTCCAAATCTCACTTCAATTTAAGACTAAAACCATAGAAATTTGGGGACCATTTTTCTGATGTAGAGAAAAGTTGAGTGTTTTTTCTGATTTATAGATCTCATTAAGGAATTTGGAAAGAAAAAAAACCCCTAAATATAATAAAGGTATTGTGTATCAGTGTTACTGACATAAGGAATTGCTGCTTACAAACCTGTTCCACAACTTTGCTCTTTCCTTTTGCAGCTTTTTATTGACTGTGCCAGAAGGTTGACCACAAGGGTTGATTGAATCAGTGTATACTAGTACAGGACACTATTTGTTCCTTTCTCTTAAGTATCGATGAACTAATGGCATTCTGCAGCACACTGATGAAAAGTTGTAAGAGCTCATTTAGCAGGTATTTCATTGTTTCTGGGTTCTTGTATTTAAGAATTTTAAAGATAGTGCTTGGGAAAAAGAATAATAGTCACATAAGTCATTTCTGCCCACAAAAATATTGTGCAGAAATATTTCCTTCTTTCTTTGAGGTTAGACAAATGTTTGCCTACATTGCACTGCTTATAACATGGCAAGTGCTGACTGTGAAGTGTGTTGGCATTTCTATTACATGCTGTTCTTTCTAGAAGTAGGAACTTGGCAATATAAAATTGCATGACTATAAAAAGCACTTACTTTTCTCCAAAGTCTCATGTCATTTCTCACACTGGTTTGGAAGATCTTTAATCAAACAATGAACTTATTTAAAAACTTCCATAGAGCTGCTTACTTGTGTTTCATAGTATGTTACTATCCTCAAATACTTGTTCTCAATACCTTTGTGCTCGCTTTTTGTAGTACTTGGGAAGTTTTTCCAGCTCCCACCCCATCAGCCCCACACTCTTTGGTACCACAGAGAAACTTTTTAAAGTTCTTTCCCATGTTCTGGTCTTGGTGCCTGAGGTAAAATGACAGTGAGATGTCTGAACGCTGATTTAGCAAGGTCTGTCCCATTAGAACATCCTCTAGAAGGGATAACGATAACCAGTTTCTCTGGTCTGTTATGGTATCTGGGTAGAGTATGTGAAGATACCATATCTTGCTTCCTGTCTCTTTTCCAACTTAAAGCTTATATATTGAGATATAAGATTTGAGTGGTTTCAATTTTGAATTAAGTCTGATTAGGAATTGATTCAGTTGCTACTATACTGAGAAGTTTATTCATTAAGATTGTTATCTGAACTGCGTGACTGTACTGGGATGATATGCTGCTCATAAAGTCAAGAGAATGAAATCTGGCCCAACAGTAGTGTCTGTTAGTAAATATTTTATCAATTATATTCTGTGCTGAAAAAATTGCTGTAGCTGTTAATAGAAATTGAAAGTTGGTCCATCACTTTAAGCAAATATGTGCTCTGGAACTTTAGATCTATGATTTATTTTCTATTATAGAGAAATTACAGGGACTTATTAAGCTGTCACTTTTGAAAAGAGAAGCCAAGATTGCATGCATTTGAATGTAGTTATTTTGTCTGATTTGATCTTAATTTGTCTAATTTACATTATATTTCTGTCTTTATTCTGCATACAGTTGTATAAATCTGTTTGCTGTTAATTCTTTGGAAATTAAACCTATGTTTATATGGACTCTGTTTCTTTCTTGTTCCTTTGTCCCAATCTGTATGCTTGACAATTAGTCTATAGAAAGTCTATAGAGTCTGAGTTTAAATGTACTTTTATTGTGTGGGCTTATCTTCTAGCAAGTTTAACAAATTACATCATTGATGACAGTAGAAAAGAGGATACTGTTTGCTAAGGATAAAGAGAGGAGTAATCTGACTTCCAGCTTCCGTTGAAGTGCATAGCTTGACTCTTCAATTAATGGACATAGACACTTCTCCCTAATGGTACTGTAATACTCAAGTTGTCTTAATTTTTTTTCCCCTCATCTGTCATGATATCTGGGGGTGGGGGGGGAATGAGTTTAGTAGATCTCAGATTTAGTAAGGTGGACAAGTGCCATCAGTGTGGAGTTTTGGTGTTTGCCTATGATGACTTCCCCAGTGCTGCATGCAGCATAAAAATCATGGAGCATTTATATATTTTTAAATTTTTCGTATACTTTTTTTTTTTATGTCTAGCTATCCTCTTCATGAGATTTATCACTGTCCTGCAATACCTGTTTCCTTGTACGTTAATGTGAAAAGCTGTTAATAAGATTATATTTACCGAACCAAATTATGTTAATTTCATATAAAGCAAATACAAATATCATTTGCAAGGACTGCAGTTATTTGCTCAGCCATAATGTTCAAAACCAGTTGTCATAAGAAATCTGTCATTGTTTCAGATGTTCAAATGAAGGCTGACAGAGCCAGATGCAATTACTTATATCTACAATAGTGTAATTTATTGTTTTAAGTTATGATAAATCAGCATAAAGATCTTTAGACAAAAAGAAGGGATTATAGTAAGTCTCTGAAGCAGAGCTAAAGTAAATTGTTGCTTTGTTCCACAAACGTATACTGCATACTTAGGAAAGAAGGGGAATGAGTTCTGGGAGAGAGGATGGTAGCTGGAATCTTCTACCACCTAAATTTACTTTGAAAATGTTAGAAGTAGAGGTGTTCTTGACTCTTCATGTTTGCTTTTTGGCTGTTTAATATACAGCAAATTTTGAGAAATTTAGAGGTCTGGGATGTAGTATACTTTATTAAATGTTTTCCATGTCAGCTGAATCATGTTGGTAGCTCTGTTAGCCCCTGACAAGGAAGACAAGAAGGTTTTTTGTTTCTCTCTCCCTTTCCCCACAGTGTATTTTGAGACAGAGAAAGTGTATAGTTAAGCAGGCTTCAAGTTCTGTCTGTTTTATCTTTTTGCACATACGTCCAGGTCTTAAGAGATGTATATTGTTTCCTCAATTTACTTATAAAATTATGTGAGTTACTTTTAGTCAAGGTTAGTAATTGAGCCTAAGCCTATAAATGGAATATTTAACCCCTTTGACAATAACAATAATCTTTCTCGGATGGGTCACAGAAACTTTTCAGCTGACTTTTTTCTAGATGGTAGACCACATTCACCTGTGAGTTACTGAAAGAACCCGTGGTGTCTGCTGCACCGCGATGTGCTGTTGAGTTGCCCGTCTCTTCAGTGCAATGTCAAAAGTGTGAGAGGTGTCCTCTGGGGCTGGACCACGTTGCACATTGATTAATGCTTTAGTTAAAAAGATAAATGTCTGTATTGGGATCTAGAAGTCTGAACTTTGTACTTTGAAAGAGAACAGTAGGCATGAAGTACTGTACACAGTTGCCTAGCGGCGCGAATTCAATGAGAGCAAGCTAAGATTTTCTTACAAACATTGAATCGGATCTGTATCTGTTGTCGTCCTTTTTCCTATTGATTATTACTCTCTCCTCATATATTTTCTTTTGTGATTGTGCACCTTTTTCCCTTATTTGCACATATGTGATGTGCTTTCACATATGCAATTAGACCTCCAGTCCAGGCATTTCACATCTAGTTAGCGATTGAATTTTGCCTTTATGTTCTCCTAAATTATAATATTGACACACCAGTTCGTGTTAGTCTTTATTTCACATAGCTTAATCTGTACCACGCTGAGGGCTTCCTGTAGCCCTCAGTGTCCCACAACACTGAGTTGTTTGCTGGGCTTAAAGCGGCTGAGGGGGATAAGCCCAGAGGAACTCACTGTGGTAGTGGTAGCTTAGGAAAGATGGTCTCCCTTACCCTTTGGCAACTGAAAAGCTCCCCTCTGCTGTGCTCCCTTGGTCTCCTCACCGAAAAGCCACGCCTTTGCCTGTTCTGTATTTGGTTTGGGTTTTGTTTTTTTTTTTTCCTTCAGAAAATTGGATCTGACGGTTAACTGAAATAACTCTCAGACCTATGCTCTTCCCTCAGCTGCCCTTAGTGGATGGTATATAAGGGTATGGCTGTTTACTTATAAAATTTCAGGAGCTCATCCAAGATTACCAGCTTAAGTGTGAATTTAGCGGTCAAGTTTCCTGGAGCTTAAAATGCTAATAGTTCTTACTGCAGTACTGCTGAGAGAACTGACTTGTGCTTTCAGGACTAGGTGTGAGATGTAAATACAAAGTGTAGAGATAAAAGGGATCCTATATAAAAGGGATTAATCTGTATTTGTTATAAAAGGGAGTAGTTCTATTTTAAAGTTAGAGCTGAGCAAAAATTTTGAATCTCTATTAAATATTGTCCCTGCTCAATAAACCTTTTGAGTATGTGTTGGAATCTGAAGCATGTGCTTAACTGCTTTGCTGAATTGGGGCCTTCATTACCAAATTGCAGGTGTATGTTAGTTTAAGTCTTTAAGAAAAAAAAAACCCCAAACAATGCTTATTTTGTTCTGTTCAGTGTGGTTTGTTACATTAATGGAAAACATCAGAAATGCTGTGCTGTTGCTATGCTGTCCAAAACAGCTTTAATATAGTTAATGGCTTGAGTATTCAGGTATGGGATTGGGTCCAGTGAAGAATTAACATAGGGTGATGAAATGAAAACATAGATAAATAAAAGTTCTGCTTTTTTTTGTGCATAATATTACTGTAGAATGAGGTTTTTAAATGTTTTCCTGTTTAAAAGTGTGCTTCAATGATATTTTGTAAATTCTTATGTGCATATTAGTGTTATATGTGTGCAATAGCTAGGGCTCTGTAAACATTTCCATAATAAACTTCTCTATATACTAGCGTTTAATAACTTGCTCATAAAAACGTGCTTTGGGCATAAAAGTGTACCAGTCTGCCAGAAAGCTTCAGCTTTAAAAATAAATAAAGTCAAAGACTCTGTATGTTACAGAAACATTCAAATGCAACAAATAACATTTAAAATCTCAGAATTTGCCTAATAGAACTTTTCTCGTATTGTGCAATTACACATTTAGAAAAACATTTTAGTTGCCTTCTGTTGACTGCTGGCCACTGTAGCATTTTGTAAAGTTGTGTACTTAACTCTGAGCTACGTTTTTTTAAGATTAATTCCTCTTTGTTCTGCACTGCATCTCTAAAAGCTGACATGATTTGTTATGCTCTGTGCATGTTTAAAGTCAATGAAAATGATGATACAGTCAATGCAGTATCATTTTGTTCAAATCCGAGAGAGAGCATTAGAGGGGAACTGAAGAGAAAGTGTGCTGTACCTAAACCATTCCTGATAAATATTTTTTATTATTATTCATTAAGAACGTATTGATCAAATATTTATGGTGACTTCCCGAGACAAACTGCTTCAGTGCTGAGCTAGTCTTTCTAGTATTCTTGAAGTCTGATTTTTTTTTTTCTCCTTCCTCCAGTTTAGGTGTATTGGTACTTGAACCGTTCATACATTTAATGTAGATGACGCGTGGGTCTCCTATTTTCAGCTACATCTCATAGGATTGAGAACTCATCTGACTTTAGATTTCTTTTTCCTAAATTTAAGACAAAAGGTTTTGAGTGTTTATTCATTAAACGTGTTATTTCAGTCTCTGATCATTTCAGTTATTTCCTTCTGGAAAGTCTCTGGTTATTCTACACATTGCCTAAAGAGCAGTGCCAAAAGGTGCTCATGTTGCTCTTAGGCCTTTGAAGAAAGCAGGATTATGCTTCTGTGATTCATTCACTGATGTAAATATCCATGCAATGGCTACTCTGTAGAGACTATTAAATAGAGTACTATTTAACAATTCTTAATTGTTTCTTTTGGTGGCCTGCTTGGGAGAAGGAAGTACCATAATAAACAGAAGAAATGTTCAGAAAGGAAATGGAAATTGATTTTTAGCACACCTGTTAGATACAGATCTTTGTAACATTGTCTTGTGTAAGTTTTGGTGTGTAGACCTGTAAAGTATGCTAGATAAGGTAGCTATGAAAAGCCTACGTCCTGTTCACAGTGAAATAATTATTTAACTGTAAAACCTGGCTTTGCTTCACTAGTGTTTTATTGAAAACCAGACTGTGTGACGGCTATTTATTTGTTCATGGTTCAGTTTAATATAAAAATTTTCAAAATATGGATGCATTTTATCTTCCTGATACTATATTCCATCTAGAATTTGAAAAATAAGCTGAAGGATTGTCTGTATTTTTACTGGCTATGTGAATGCATCTTTTCCCCTTCTATCTCCTCCCACGATGATTTGTCTGTTGCAAAATAACCTCAATGTTGCTTGTGGGATTTTTGTGCTCTGAAGAAGAACCAGTCATGTAGATGTGCTTCCCATGCAAAAAGTAAATCAGTACTGTATAAAACACATTAGTGTAAGTGGCCCTAAGGTTTTGTATTACTGTGGTGCTACCTGTGTAGTTTCAGTAGTCCAAAACACCTTCGGCACACTGAAGTCCTTTGTTAGCCACCACAAATGTCTGTAGTGTCTGTAACATGCTACAGGAATTGTACACTAGAGGGCTTTTTTCTTTTTCTCCACCAACATAAAATTAGCTGTAGCTACATTGTGCTAAATGAGACCACCAGATCTTTGCTAGTCTTTGTGAGACATTCACTTATTGAAAGTATTGGACCGTGATGAGAAATAGGAGAGAGAAGCAGTGAAAAAGGTACATTCTGGCTTACTCTAAATGCTTTGAAGTCTTTATTTTTCACTTGGCAATGCTTTGATTGCCAGAGGAGCTGAGAAGTACTTGATTCTCTTCACAAGGTGTCTTCTGACAGAGGCAGATGTCGCAGGTCTAGATTCAGTAGATATTTGCTTGCATGTTTAAATTTGAGATTCTGTAGGAAAAGTTCAATTTGATAGTTTTTTTTTGTACCTTTACATATATACATATATCAACATAATTTGCAGGTAACCAGTGTGTTTTGGTTATGGTCTGGAGTTAAAATGCATTAAATTTAGTAGGAAGTTTTGGTGTTTACTGTATTATACTTTCAAATCAGATTGGTTTCATGTAATATTGAGTGTGTATGTGGCATTTTACGGGAGTGTTTGAAGTAAATATTTTGTATTCCAAAAGACAGACTTCTAATAGGTATAAATTAATATATATTTTTCATTCAGGGCTTGAACTTGGGTGGGTACATAAGCATGAGGTGAGATATTCTGCAGTCTTCTTTGTACTTGCTGGAGATAAACTGAAATCCCTCAGTGTTTCCCATAGCAAGGTGTGTGAAATCAAATGAGGGAGCTGGTTCCATGAAAATAAAAGTAAGAGAAAAATAGAATGGAAAAGCAGCCAAATAGCGTGAGCAATATTTGGGTATGCATTTCATCTATTGTGATAGTAAGACTTTGTTTCCAGTGAATCTGAAGAAAATAAAATGTGAGAGTCTCAATTTCTTGAATGTCTCGTTTTCTTATATTTTAGTTGAGTTATCAAGTAACAGAAGTGAAGTTAGCTTCTAGCTATGAAGTTGTTGAATGAAATCTGAAAAAAAAAATACATTTTTTTTCCATTTTTCTGCTTGTTTTTCATTCATTAGATAATACTGCAGGTTTCAGACTTATGCTGCAGATGACAGCTAACCTATTTGTATTTATCAGACACCAAATGTTGCCATTGTATTATCTAGTACTGTGGTACAAACAGTGGAAGGATAACCAAGTAACTTTTATTTTTCTGTTGTCTTCAAAGGGACATCAGAGACAGCTTCAGAAGAAAAAGCTTCTATCCTTCTCATTATATGAGAGAGCGATCCCCTCATAAGAGGGACTCTCCTTTCTTCAGGGAATCGCCAGTGAGCCGAAGGGATTCTCCGCACAGCAGATCTGGCTCCAGTGTCAGCAGCAGGAGCTACTCTCCTGAAAGAAGCAAAGCCTATCCTTTTCACCAGTCCCAGCATAGCAGAAGTATGTCATCTTTACATAAAAGAAATATTTCTTCTCCGCAAGGTAATGCTGGATTAATGACGAGAACTGGTTAGTGAGGTGAAACTGCAACTCATTATAAGACCTTTCTCTTTACTTATGCTCTTTTACAATGAGAAAACTAGACACTGTACCAATTACATGTTGTCTGCTCTTTGGCTGTTTCACAGTTCCCCTATGTATTTCATGTGGGAGAGTGTAGGTGTTATTTCAATAGCACCTCTAGACTGACTGCAGAACTCTGTTGCACGGTTTTTCCCAGTATAGTATGTTATTTTCCTTTTAGCATCAACTGCTTCTGTTACTTCTTAAGTGCCTCACTGGATTCTCTTAGAAGAAACTCAGCTGTCACCTGTAGCAGATGAAGGCTTTTATTCCTGCAACCAGGGGAAAAAGGGGATTAAAAAATTTGGAGAAATTAAGGTGCATGCTGCTACTTGTTACATTTTCTGAAAATGTTCTTAGAACTGTGTTATTAGGGCTTTGCTGTTTTTTTTAGCAATTTCATCTCATTGCCAGATTCTCTCAAATCTTGCTTTCCTCAAAGAAAAGTAGAGTCAAGAACAAATGGTATATATCCTGGTTTTTAAAAGCTCAGCTGTTAATCTTTCAAAGAAATCCAATGAATCATCTGTTTTAAACATGAAAACCTGAAATATTTTAAAATAATTTGCAGAAAGAAGCAAAACTGCTTTTCTCAGTATGCTACAATCTTAGCT
The DNA here is from genome assembly GCA_013399115.1 of Anseranas semipalmata. NCBI lineage: Eukaryota > Metazoa > Chordata > Aves > Anseriformes > Anseranatidae > Anseranas > Anseranas semipalmata. The sequence goes on along the minus strand of VXAA01000923.1, from coordinate 1,007,788 downwards.
ACTGCTGTTTGTACAGCTTATGTAAATTAATCAGATTTGATTTTCCTTTCCGCAAATGTTTTCCTAGTGAACTATACAAACCTACTGTTCATTCTGGCAGTATTTTTTAATTAGACTTTTTTTAACTGATGTGTGGCACGCTAGACCATTACGTAGCACCTCTTGCCAAAAAGGTTCTTGTGGAATTCAGTGCACATTGTTTACATGTTGAGGAATAATTTCACTCAGTGGTAGAATACAAATCACCTTTCTAGCTGATCTTTGCAATTATTTTAACATTTAGTAGCAATACTCAGTGAATGTAAATTCCTGTAAATGTAGGAGAGGAAGAGAAGAATATGATACTCAACTATATTTGCAGGAGTGTTGTATATGTACAGATCATAATTACCAGGAGTGACAGGAAAAAAAAATGTTTGGAAAAAACATAAATCTTTGGAATATTTATGGGATTTCCTACAGTTTTGAGCTGACTTCTATCACATTTGTAATGTATTGGCAGAATTACTCAAACAGTAGTGGAAGTGGCGAAGTGGAAGCAGACATCTTCAGAAAACAGAAAAGATGCCAGTCAAGAGAGATGGTTATATTTAGGTCTGTGGCTTTGGGGATTTATTTTCAATTCCATGGTTAAACGCCTTTCTCCATTTTTTAATCAATATGAAGAGACCAGATGGCTTGTACATTGGACTTTTTCTTTATAACTGCTTGTTCCCCAGAAAATAGTACTCTTAAACTGTTCCTGCAGATGACTGAATTAAAATGGTCTATATGCAAGGTATAGATGGTTTAAATAAAACTTTCAGAATACTTTTTGAATATGATTTGTCTTAGGTAAGCTCATGTATTACATATTTAAAAAGGAAAATAAAATGCGACATATGTCATATATGTTAGCAGTCCATTTTAGTCTGTCCTTAAATGGATTTTTCAATGTGTGAAGTGTGTACTCTTTCATGCTGAACTCTTAATACTTTAAATATTGTAATACTGTTTAAAATCATGCTATCTGAATCAGTTTGGCCTGATGACTTCCATCGCAGAAGGAATATCTCATGCTCTCCAGCCCTTCAAAAATTAGGACAAATACAAGATTTCAACAAACAGAACTGGGGAAATACGGAAGCTTGGAGTAGAGGGACAGAAAGGGCTCACGGGAAGAGCCTTTTCAATCCAGCTGTGTTGGGTGAGCATGTAGGAAGTAGGGTGATATTCCTTGGTCAGGCCAGTTCGGTAAGGGGACTACAGAGTGGTGTGCCAAGGAGATGCTAGAATGCAAGTAGCAGTACTCTAGAAGGTGTCATATTCAATTGCACAGCTGTGGCTTCTGGGTTCAGAATAGTCACACATTCAGAATAAGGGGCGTCCTGATGTCTCAATTAAACAGCGGTTTCTCTCTCTTCCTAATTTTGACTAAATTTCTGCCACCTCTTTCAACTAATTCCATCCATTCAGCACAAACATATGATCTACTCAATTCAGATAATGTTTAAAGAATCCAGTGTGATGAAAGAGGTATGTAGAAGGCAGAGCTGACATAGTTTGTGCATTTTTTTTTTAAAGGAGGTGGCTCATCATGAGGCTGAAAAGCAGGTATGACAGGAGCAAAACTTCTGTGTTACTTGGTGATGTCAGGGAGACATTCTGTGCTTTGGGGAGTGTGACAGATTAAAGACATGATTATTTCTATCCTCATTTTTTTTGTTTTTGTCAGATGCATTGTATTTATAGGATCTTTTAATTTTTCACAGCTTTCCTTTTGGTGTTCTTTTCATTGTTAAAGATCTTTCATAGTTAAAGGTAATTCATAGTTCATCTTCTGTTTTATGGCCACTAGAAATCCTTAAATATGGCTGCTTGCTATGTTTTTAAATGTTTTCCATTTAGCATAATTTTCAAATCAAGGAATAAAGTGCAATTTGAAACATTTACTTTGTCAAAGTCATTTCCCCAGCTATTTTCAGTATTGTTTTTGAAAGACCTATCAGTAGCTGTGAAGATTTTTGCATGGATTAGTAGGTCTTCAGCATCATAGTAGTAACTCACTTGCCTCTAACAATGTGCAGAGATGAGCAGTTTGATCTTTGCTTTGTGTTGTCTACTCTACACAGATGGTATGAAAATGTGGGGAAAGAGTGGAAGGCCAACTTTTCAAATCTTTCTTAAACATTTCCTATTGTGAAAAGTATGCATTTTGCATAGACTTTTTGTTACATTTTTTTGTAGGTAGAGGTATTTCAAAATACACAATACTATGCAGTCTTATTTTATAGCATTGACTGAAAAAAGAAAATAGCTCAGCTGTTAGGAGTGAGATGTCATGTTTTATTGCTTTTTATTGCTTGCACTCATTGATTTTTGATTCTTCTAAATATTTCTCCTAAAATAATTTATATCCAAATTTTCTTAAGTGCTTGATAAACTTGTTTTTAATCATCCCTTTCTTAATTGAATTGATACAAATTTAATTGAAGCCAAGATAAGTCTGTATTATTTTCCATTTGTGAACAGTCGAGCAATTTCCGGTGAATGTGAGTAGTTTAGTAAATGTAGGCCTACTGACGCCAGACTTGTTTTTCCTGTTTACCTTTTGCAGATCCCTTAGATGTAATCCGTGGACCACAGGCTGAAAACTAGTAGTCTACACTGCAACCAGTTCTACTGCTGCGGGCTGCCTATAACCCATCTGTGGCAAGGCTGTGCACAGACTGTGATTAGCACAGTAAATTTGAATTGGCATTTTGCTGGTTTGAACACTTACAAGAAAACCTCTGATAATACAAAGAGAATTTGGCCTGTGGTTCATACAATATAGGACTGTTTCCCACTGCAGAGCTTTCCAACATACTGTGGCCTGCTAAACCAAGTCCCACACTGCCTGGTTTCCTGGAGTGATTGATTGGTGGCTAATATGATAAAAAGATAGGAATTCTTCACGTCACCTGTTAGTATTAAACAGGAACGTTAAAAAGTAAAACCACATCATCTTGCCAAATCATATTGATATGCTCTTCAGTTAGATATTGAGTAACAAGGTTTTCCTAAATATGCCAAGTATAATAACTATATCTCTTCTCTCTTTGTAAAGAGAAGAAAGTGTTAGCAGGATTTATCAGATAGTGGAGGGTGTAGATTTTGTGTCTGAGTTGAGCAAATTTCAGTGCAGTTTTTCTGCCAATTAATTATTAAAGCCAATAAATTTGCAGCATATGTATTTAATATAATTTTGCAGTTCTTAATTTTTTCTTTAATTATAGGTAAAGAGAGGACTTCAGTTCAGTCACTGAAAACCTCAAGAGATGCATCACCTTCAGGTTCCACAGCAGTACCGTCATCAAAGGTGAATTTTGGTTTTTGAGTACTTCTCACCATGGTTTCAGATTGCTCATTATTGGAATTTTTTTTGCCTCACTTGGGAGAAGGTACTGTATGCAACTGTTAAGAAAAGGAGCATCTTGTATTGCTCTACAATCCAGCAGAGGATGGTTTTGCCTTACCTAGCAGGAAGGTGCTGCTAATGCTGTGGATCTAATGGTGACACTGACAACCCTTTTTATTCTGTAGTCACTGTCTTATTTTAGGAGAAAGGACATTCTGAATAGGTTTTAAATTACCATTTTCTGAATTCTGGAGTATTCTAGAAAAGGAATGGCAAGGATAAAAATGGGGATGCAGTTTTTAGGAGCAGCAGATCAATAGGACATGCACGTATATGCACTGAACTCCATCGTTTAGTGGTTCTTAAGCTATGACTGGATTTGAAAACGGTGAGGTGAAGTGTCTGACAGACTGGGAAGGTAATGCGAACAGCGGAGTCGGCTTGGAAGTAGGGCTGCTTAAGGATGTGGCAAGAATGATAGCATTTCCTTGGGAACAGAGCCACATTGCAAAACAGTTTGGTAAATGCCTTTTTACATTCTAAATGATGCTGTTTAATTTCCCATTAAAAAAAACTTGTAGGCTGAGCACCAACTTCATAATCTTGCTAATTAGTTAAGCGAGCAGACTATTAAACACTAATGAACAATCAGCATTCAGTGTTGTTCTGGCTGTCCTGTGGCAGTAAAAACATTTTCACATCACAGACCACTTGCCTGAAAATTGTATTTGAGGTTAAAATGAACACTTCCACAGGAATATTTTCCCTAAATTTTTGAGAAATTCTTTAATGAAAAATGAAGAAACAATGCAATATATTGTTCTGAGTGAATAAGGTCCTATTAAAAAGTAGCATTTGCCCTAAGTAGTGTGATGTACTAGCCTGGTTCTTTTTAATAAAAACGGTGGAATGCTTTAAAAAAAAAAGGGGGGGAAGAAAGAAAGGTATTTTTGTTGTGAGAAGGTGAGACTGAAGGAAATAATTAAGTGGGTAAAAAAAAAATTCAGGCTTTGGTTGTGCTATGTCATTCTAAGTACTTATTCCTTATGCAGCTCTTTTAGAACTGCTGTGCTAGGCACTAGTTAATTGCCAATGTCCTTAAGGGGGGAGGCAAGTACTATATTTTCAATGATGTAAATAAGTAAAGTAAGATAAAAGCTGTTAGGCACAAGTTGCACTGATTTGGATTATAAAATAAACTTTATAATTAGTTCACCTATTTTGCTTACAGACTTAACATACCACAGCTTAATAGCAAATCTTTAATACAAATCTGTGAGAACAAAGAGATATTGCAAAATCTGTTGCTATGGTATTAATATGCAGTGTGAGCTTGAACTATAAAGTATTCTTTAATTGTATAGCTTTCCTCTCCAATCAGGTCTGATCTGTGCTCTATTGATTTTTTTTTTGCCAGAGGTTTGCATATATCCACTTGATTTAACCTACACAATATGAAGCTTTGTTTGATTTGAAATCTTCTTCTCAGACAACACAAATATTTATTGGGTGTACATCAGCTTCAGAAATGGAATTACTTCAGTGACATTTTATCGCTTGTTTTTTTAAGTCCCCAAATCTGCCTGTAATGTACTGTTTTCTGTCAGTGGAGCCTCTTGGGGTGATGACTGGATTACACTAACCATTTAAGTTATGTATGTGCTTCACTGATATGGAAATACCAACTGAAAAAGTTGTGGCAAAACATGATAAACATCTCTAGGGCCAGGGTCTTACAATCTACTTAGAACTGAGAAATGAATTGTATGGTTCATTTTATAGATTAAAGGAGATAATTTTCACTGCTCTAAGTAATAATTTAACATTGTAATACTTGTAAAGGTATATGCTTTCACAGCAATATCTCTTTTCACTTTAGTAACTATATGCAAATCTGAAAAGGTATTTTTTATCTGTCTTATAATTATTTTTTTACATATTCATGTATGTGAATTAATACACGGTGTTATCAGATCTTAACCACCTGCTTAATTGACTACCGCATGACATCTTTTGTGTTTTTCTTTAATATCTGTCTGGACTACAAGCCTCAGAGGCTGTATCCAACATAATTAAAGCCAAAGACAGATGTTGGAGACAAGGAAAGCTTCCCAGAGAAGATAGCAGAAAACTGACAGGTTTTTGCTGTTCTTACATTATGCATAAGAAAAAATGAAAAGACGCCTTTGTTTTGAGTTTAAAAAAAAAAAAGTTTTTCCACAAGATTGTTCATTTCTTGCTAGTTTACAACCTAAATAGCTGCAAATGTTTTTCTCTGAGAAATGTGCTCGTATTCTTCTAATTTTCTCTTACCTTTAGTACGGTGTATCTGTGGAAATACTATTACTTTATTACATAAAATACACTCAGGATTTTTTAATACGGATTTTATTGACATGTGACCCATATAATTTAGTGAGATTAAATTAAACAATTTTTTTTTGCTGTATTCCAGTAGATACTAGAATGGTTAGTTTCTGTTTATAGCTTGTAGAAACACTGTAAGTCATGTGAGATTTTATTTACCTTTATTTCTTGCAAAGATAACAGTTGGTGGCAAAGATAGTGGTCCTTTCTTTTTGCTAGTATTGGCCAGAGCTACATTTGAGGAAGGGGAGAGGTTGGTAATAGAACCACAATACAAGATTTTCTGGCAGCTAGGAAGAAGTCAGGTTATGGGTAAAAGTTGTGCATACTTTGGGGAATAAGAACATTGGAGGGTGGAGTGAAAATTTGCAGCCGATAGTTGGTAGTGAGACTAGGGTAAGAATAATAAGTAGTTTAGAAAAGTGAGCTGGGCTAATTATTCTATTAATTATATTACCCTTTTCTCTTAGGAACCCTCTTAGTACCCTGTCTGCATGTCGAACTTCTCTTTTATCTCTCACCTCCTGACTTTGCTGATTATAATTCTGTAATTTACAATTGTAGAAAGAGGGATTCCTATTAAGATAAACGTATTTCACTTCTCGTCTGAATTCAGTTAAAGATTGTGTCTTTATGACACAGAATCCTATAATGGACTACTGGCCATTTTTGTAATATGGAACGAACTAATGATAGTGTTTGGTAGTTT
>VXAA01000923.1:966857-991405 GCA_013399115.1 Anseranas semipalmata | reverse complement strand
GGGGGGGGGGTAATTAGCTCTCTGTTTTTTAAGCACTTATGCCTTTGAACATGTCTTTCCCTCTTTCTCCTACAATCATAATTTTGAAATGTGATTGTATATGTTGTCTCAGGATGGTTGGGTAGACGACCATTAGGTAGATGTTTAAAAGACTGCTCTGGGTACACAAAAATAGCATAGCAGAGGATTTTGTGTTGATATGTCAAGGTCAATGAATGTTCAGAGGTTGCTGATGTAACAATTTCATACACTTTTTATATTTTTGAATCTAATAATATCGAATATACATTAATGTATTTTTGGACTTGTTTAGTTTCTGTTTTTATATAGTTAAGGATCAGCTTATGCTTTTAGCAAACAATGTGCTGAAGTGTGTTTTTTTCGGAAGTGATGACAAATATGTCCTTGGTGTTAAATTCACAATTGGAGCAATTCACTGTCAGTGTTACACAAAAGGCTATCTCTTTGTTGTTCCTTACAAGCATGAGTAGCAGGGATTCTTGAAATGTCTTATCTTGTCTAGACATCAAGTCTACAGTACTATATTAACTAGTCCATTATTATGTGTCCAGTTTCTTAAATGTTGCATATGCAAGTTTAAGTGACATGGGTTACCTCTGAAAGTCTATTATTTTCTGAAGACAAATTTTACCAAATGAGCCAAGTACCTTCCTTGATTTTGGCAAAAAATCAAACTTCCTATATTTCTGAATAAGACTTGACACTCAGACTTCAGTACTTCTATTACCACAGAGCTCTGGCATCTAAAAAGGAAGCACAGGAGTTAGTGCATTCATGAATGCATTTTTTAAAATGCAATTACTGCTTACCACTGGGCCTGGCTGCCTGGACACTTTCAAACAATATTTTTAAATGTTCAAACGTGGATTAATTGCTTGTTTACTTGACATTTTTGGACTTGTTTACTTATTCATATATACTTATATATATAGTCCTCAGTAGTATTAATGACCTGTTACCCTTATTGGATAGCCTTCTTGCTGGAACATGCTGAAAATCACAGGTTTTCTAAAGCTTGCATTTGAAACCTCATACATATAGTGGTTGTAAACAAGGAAGAATCACTGTGTGGTTGGGTCTAAAGGCTATCCAGATTGTGTTTCCGGATCTGCTAATTCCTTCTCAGTTTTAGGCAAATTGCTTAAATCTCTGGCCCAAAAGTTGCAGTTCAGTAAGTAAAACAGGTTTAGCAGTTACAGTCTGTGTAGTTGGAGAAGAACTTTTCTTTTTCTTTTCCTTTGTCAGATCTCTTACTCTGATAAGATCTATATAGCAATAACTGAATTGTCTTTGTATGTGTTTAATAATTTTAATGGGACTCTTCTCTGGAGATGCTTCTGAGAAAAGACTGACAGCTCACAGAGTGAAACTTTTCTTCATGAGGACTTAGTTGAGAAAGTTTTGGTCTTAATATTGCACCAGGAAAAAAACAATACACAGACATTTCTGTCATGATAAAATGGTTACTATTTCTGCAATGTGTGAAAGTATGCTGTATGCCTTCCTCCCCACCTTCCACCCCATCCTGTTCCCATTGCTAGTCTCACAACAAAGAAAATGGATTAGGGTTGCAGTATCTGATTGTACATCAGCAATGTGCTCTCTTCATCTGCTTTCTAGTATAAGGTCCAGTCCTGTAAATGTGTACACTGGACAGCTGTTTTCAAGTTAGTTCTTGCTGGTAGGATGCTTAGACCTTCCCTGTGTTTGTATAGCACCTGGAACAAGAGGTGGTTACTTCTGTTGTGTTTACTACTTTAGTCTTTGGGAGAAATGGAGCTGTAAAAAAAAAGCGAGTGAAGATGTAGGACATTATGTACAAAATGTATTTTCCAGTTCCCAGGATGCTGACTACTCTTTATCCAGGACTTCCAATTTTTACTTTAAATGCTGTGCTGTTTGATAGGAAAAGGAAAAAATATTCTTCAGCTTGTGCTGTTGATGAGGCAGCATGGGCTCATGAGATCGCATGGAGCAGGAGAATGAATAAGGCAGAGCTAGGTTTGAAGCACTGTAAATGTCTTTCAGAAACTGGAGAAGAGAACTATCCCTGGGAAGGATAACAAGCGATTGATCAGAGAGGTATGAGGAAGAGAGTTCAAGGAATGTATGGTTGACGTTAGCAACAGCGTAAAGGTGAAAGAGGATGTAAATTTGAAGCAGCTTCCAGATCTTGGCCAGGAATAAGCTAGTGAGAAACCATGGTAAGTGTATCAGAAAAGTTTTACAAGTTCTGGGTATGTTAGGTTAAACATTTCAGTTTTAGCAGTTGTAGTGAAATAAATGAATAAATTGGAGTAACAGGAATCCAGGAAATAATGAAGGAGGAGGTTGTCAAAGCTGACCTTGGATGTACCTTTTCATTTGTCTTCTGCTGAGCCATGGAAGCAGGTTATAATTTCCTCAGATTAGCTTGTTGGCCTGCTTGTGCTGTTGCTTGTTTCAGGCAAAATGATCTAGGTTAGAAAAAATTCCTAATTAAAATATGAGTTAAGAGGTGGGTAAGTTAAGTAAAGCTAAGGGGAGCTGGAGTAGCTAGAGAACACATTAAAGGATTAATTCAGATTATGGATGAGATCAGACATGCTTTGTTTCTGATGGGAGTAGACCAGACGAGAGTAATAAACCAGATGAGAGTAAAAGATGGGGAAGCCGTAGATTTTGGTTCCCTCCTAGTTTTTCTATTGTACTTCAAACCTTGTGTATTTAGTACACAGCAGAAAGGGCTTAATGAAGAACTCCTGAACAGTCTAATTTGGCTGGTAGCATACTATGTGTCATGCCTCTTCTAAGCTTATGTTCATTTTATTTTATGTAAATGTAAGATGTAGTTAAGTGTATTAATTTATTTTTACCTAATCAGGAAAACTTTTGTCTCAGGTTTTGGTGTCTTGCCTTAGGTGTCTCAGAAAATTGACAAGGATTCCTTTTCTTAGTGATATAATCTACTTATGGTCTTATTTTAACCTTTTGAGATTTACTTATTTCCGTATATGAGTACTGCTCTCCTTATATATAGGACAAATAGTTTATTACTTTTTGCACATTCTTAGGCACTTTTTCTTCCATATTAATTATGACTTGCTAATTTTTCTAGTCTTTTAATATTTATTCTAGAGCTTCTTAAATTTTACCATTGCAAAATGAAATCATAAGTTATATGTATTTGCATCTTTATAGTTCACACTTGCCGTAAGTGGTTTTTGTACTGTGATGTTTCAATTTTCTAAATCTGAGCTGTTTATTAGAAATCTGCATTTTCATGTTTATTGGGACTGCCAGATGGAGAATATAAAAGCTTTTGGTCAATATCTTCATAGTATCATTGATTCTTCTTACAAACACATTGATTTAAAGCAGGATACCTGTAAAAGGGCGTGAAAACTTCAGCTACTTTCCTGTTCTTGTGTTTGAGATACCGTACTTCAGAAGTTGTAGTCCTTCACTTTCCAGTTGTTCAGTCAAGTTCTCTTCCCTTTCCACAGACATTAATGAGTTATTTGGTATGTGCTGCAGTGTTCATAATTACAGACTGCTGCATATGCAAACTCAGAGCAACTCACTCGTTTTACTTCTGCACCTGAAGGCATAGTTTAATAAGGAGATGTATTACCACATTTCAGCTTTTTGTCAGCAACTTTTTTCATTGCAAAGCCGATAACAAGTGAATGTTGTTTAAAGTATAGCACTCACAGGGCAATACTTTTAAGAGAATTTAATACCAGAAATGTAGTACACATGTAACAGTAAGGTATTTTCGTTCTTAGTGACTCAAATAGATCAGATGGAATTCACCTTTCTCTTTCTATCATTAATCTATCATTAATTTCTATCATTAATTAATCTTATATATGGAAGACTTTGTGTTAGACAGTTTGTTTTGTCTTACCTTTTTAATGTAGCATTTTTTTTGTCCTGTGCTAAGCACATTATTGTGAAGTTGGTCAGTGCTGGGAACTCTACCTGCTGAGTCATTGATACAATTTTTGACACAGTGATGCTTCATTTATGTGATCAAGCAGTACTGCAGATGCCAATACTTCAAAAGGGACTGTTTGCTTACAGACAATCTTAAGGGGGATTGCTTACAGATGTTACAATTTGCTGGTGGATCTCTGGAACACTTAAATGAGAGAGTGGTAGCAGTTAAGTACTTGATAAAATTGCTGAACTTAGTTAAAACCAACAAAAAGGTGAATGAGAATCATATCTGTTTCACTCAGTGTCCAGCTGTTCAAATTTGAAAGACAAGAGCCTCTCGTTATCAGATAAAGTGAAAATCTAAGGATTTGTCCATTAAATAGTATTTTTTCAATCAACTGCTAGCAGTGATTGATTTAAAATATCTTGTTCTGTTGTGAGAAACTAGAACTTAATAAAAGGGTAAAAGAAGACTTGGAAACTATAATACTGAGGAATATAGGAAGAAGAAGGATTAGTTTCAAGAGATAAGTTTAAACGGGATTCAAAAAGACATTTGGAAGAGAAGAAACCATATAAAAATGTATGGGCCTTGATATATAATTAGGAGCTAATTAAGAGAAATTGCCTACTGAAGAAAATGCCATAAGTTAAGGCGCTTGAAAGGATAAGCAGAACTGACAGTAGAAAACCTGTTGAGAAAGCTAAAGGACAAAACAGAAATGGTGATTAGTCCAAACCTTAACCAAGGCAATAGTTTCTGTGGGGGTAAGGGTCACTGTCTGGGGGGGGTGTTGCTTTTTTTCTTCTCTTTTTTTTTCCTTCTTTTTTTAATATGTTTTTAATATCTTGAATTTCATTTAAAGGATAAAGGGAGAGCCTCATGTCCTTTAACAGAAGGCTGTTGGTGGGCTTGAGAGGTGGTTATAGCAGTGTAGGTTTGTTTTTGAACTGTTTTAAGGTGAAAGACAAAATGATCTCTTAGTTGGATCAGTGCACTGAGGCTTAACGTTTGAATTTCTTAATATTTTTCTCTCTTAAAAAATACTGTCTTTTGAACAAGGCATCTTTTGAATTTCTGAGGAATATTTTAGCATTGCTGCCTGGGAAACTCTGCTTCCTGGATTAAAACTGAATGAGAATACGTAGGATCAGTCCAATATACCTAGCAATTAGGTCCAGAAAATTAAATTGCCTCAGAAATAGCCCTAGCTCAAAGAACTACTCTCTAGTATCTATTTTCCCTGCCACCATAACACTGATTTCACATTAGTTATATCAGTATTCCTGATACCGTCTGAGTGTTGATCTTCTGAAAGACTTCGAGATAAAACGGGATGTATGTAGGACGCATAAAGAACAGTGTCATAAGGGAAAGGAGATATTTTCGTAGAACCGTATGTGATGATAGGAGGGTGGTAACTGAGCGAACATGCAAAAACCCCTGGCAAGTGGCAAATGTAATGTAGTCGCAGAGAGGTAGGTGACAGGAGGGACTTGGTGATTGGCATAGAAGCCAGTTTCCATCTCTCCTGTACAAATAAGAGCTTTTAGGCCTCAGGAGGTTGGAATAGACAGCCACAGAAGAGTATCGCACAGACAACCTGGAGGCAGGGAAAATCTGCTGAAGCGTGAACCTACAGCTTTGTTTTCACGTGTCTCTTTTACAGACTGCTGGGCTGATCTTAATTTAACAGAAGCTTGTTTTGTAGATGACAGCTTTGCTGGTGCATGTAGTTTAATCCTCTAAATTTAATCCATTTGTAATCTGATTTGTATACAACAGTGACATTCCCATATAAACATAGGATCGCCTGTGTCCAAAGACACTTGGGTGATAGATTGTATTTGTCACTTTTAAAGTTCCTATTTCTTCTTATATTCTGAATCTCTGTCCCTATCTTGATGTCTTCTTTCTTCTGGCACTTGCTCCACTGAGCAGGTTAAACTCGATATGTTTTAAAGATGGGTGGGCTTCACTTTTTTTTTTTTTTTTTTTTTAATAGCTTGTTCCTCCCTGTGAATGTTAGTGATTTGACAACTATTGGTTGGATGGCATTTTGGAAGCAAACGAATTATTTTTAAAAAGCTACAATTTACAGAAAACCGTTCTGTTTTTTGCTCAAATAATTTTGAGTGCATATAGTATTTATATATATATATTTATATACATCTTAAAGGGTTGGCATAGAAAGTATTTGTAAGTTATAACCTTTAAAATATAAGGCAATCTTACAGTTCTTTTTCAGTTTTTTTATTTTAGAAAGTTAATTCCAAAGGGCTTTGGTGTTAGGAACTTACTTTCCTAAATGATATGGAAAATATTTTTTATTGCACAAGTAGCTTATGCATGTACTACTTCTGTAAGTTAAGATTATAAAAACATTAGATTTTTATCTTGGGGTGTAAATGACTAATGCATATCATCATTTATCACCAACCCACAAGTATCATTTTCCTGTTTTGTTTGACTCTTATTTGCACTAACATTGTGACTTTCAGTCCTCAGTAATTGTCTGGTCATAGACCACTATGGACACACAATTTTTAACGGCACACTCATAAAATACAGCAGATAAATGAGGGGCAAGAGTCCCCACGGGACAAAGGTTTTGCAGTTGTAGTGTGCCCGTTTTACCATGGTACTTTGACTTTGAAAGGCTAACAGAGTCAACCTGACTTGTAAAAATCACAGAAGTTGAATGCTGACAAAATCAAGTAGGTCATGTTGTTCATGGTTCTTTGGCTTCTCATGATTCTTGAGAAAGACTGCTTATACATTAATTTTCTGAACTATTGAACTTTGTGTATTGCTGTGAATGAGGCTAATAACCCTTAATAGATGGTTTAATTGACTTGTTAGCAATCTTTCCCCCTTTCCTGTCCCCCAAATAGCTTAAGTACTTTGTTTTGTTACAACGCTTTCATTGCTGTGTGTGCTTTCATTGCTGTGTGTATGTACTTGGCCATAATTACTCCCCACAAGCAGTTCTCCACCTTAGTGTAGTAGATAATCCATACATTAACTGTTTTCGTCACATGCTACCTAAATAGAAAAATTCTACATAAGCATTTTAAACACAAAATTGGAATAGATTAGGCTATGCTGACACAAGCTTTTCAGTGACCATCTACAACTTGGAATTTGCTCATTTTATTATTAAAAAAAAAAAAAAAAAATTGACTTCCTGACTAGCTTATGCAATCATGTTGTATCTGTGCTGTGTATCTTTTGAATCTATTCTCATGTTTCAACTAAATTCAATTTAGGCATAAGCCAAGATGATTAGTTGTTACAAGCTTTATGAAAATAGGCAGTAGAAGAAACTGTATGAGTTCCAGTGGAGAAAGACCGTAGTATGATTGCATTTCAGGAGGCATAAGAACGTCTTCTTAAGCAAGTGCTACAGTTGTTGTGTTTTGTTTGTTTGTTTTTGTTTTTTTTTTTCTAAATGGGGAATAATACGGAAGATAAGGTTTTTTTAAGTATTTGTTTAATTTCTATGTAAAGCTACCATGACCAGAACTCTCTTCTGTAGGACACCTCACCATCTTTTAACTTGAATAGCCTTGGTTCTACATATTTCAGTTAATTTACTCATTTGGGAGCACTGGTGCATTACTCTCTTGTAACAGCTTCTTCCAGGTGGCTTGTTGGAGCATGGATCTGGTTGTGAACTATGCTGGTACCCAGATGCCTGGGATCCTGAGATTCTTGAGTAGATCTCAAAGGAAAGAGCAGTCACAATAACCAGTGTTTCTGGGAGGAAGATAGGTCAATTTTGTGAACAAAATGCTCCCTTTGAATTCAAACACTAACCTCTTACAATTCATTAAAATATTTGCACTTTTAGGAAAATGAAGATCAAAAAATATCTGAATGTTTTATTTCTTTATTGCCTGTCTGCTACTGTGATGATGAACTGGAAGTATGCAATTACAGAGGAATGTCCCCACAGAGGCACAACTCAAAGTGAAGGAAAGCTGAATGCCCTTTTGAATGCTACCACTGAATAGGATGGTTGCAACAAAGACTCTGTTAGGGTTTAAGATACTGGCTCTTTGTTCATTTTGGGGGGGACCTGTGAGCTGGATGCAGCCTCCTTGAAACCTGTAACTAGATTACTTCTACTGGTGGGGCAGTCTCACCCAGCAAAGGGATGGAGGCCTCACCTTTGCCAGCTCCTGGCAATGAGTGGTGCACCCCTCTTCCCCCCCAACAAAAGTGCAGTTTTTTTCACACAGTTGAAAAGAGAGCAGCCATTGTAGGAGGATGTGTGAATGTCAAGTTAGGAATCTTCCTGTCAAAATTCCTTTTTTTATGGAGAGAGGTGGACCTTGCTGAAGGGAAGATGGAAGGAGGACAGGATGCAGGAGAGGACCCAGAAGGCATGAGCAAAAGGATGCAAGAATTTCTGAGGAAGAGATGGAATGGAGTTACGTCTAGCTTGAGGGATGATGTGACCTCTGAATTGGAGAGTGGAGGCAATCCAGAAGAGATGAAGGGATTTGTGGTGACAGGAGACTTAGGGCTGTCAACTGAGAGTATGGAAAGCAATGAACAAGGGTGGGACTGGACTTACAGTTGAAAAAAAGATTTGTGCCGAGATCAGGAACCGTAGCCAAGAGGGTGGCGGAAAAGCAAATGACGGGGAACAAGAGGAACATGGGTGGAGATGGGAATTAATTCCACAGGAGAAGCTCTGAAGCCCATAGGCAAATGCAGTGGAGTTTCTCACTGGCTGGAAGGTGGAGACGCTACATCATGCAAGAAAACTGGTTGCTATTTCTAGTGCCAGAAACAAGTGGGGAGCAGTCAGGTGCTACGAGCTTGGTGTCTTCCCCTCTATATACCCTTGGGGCATCTACAGGAAGCTCCGATTGTGAGGCAGGATATGCAGCGTTCCAGCTCTGAACACCTGAAATTGCTCGCTGAAGAATTAGATAAACACATTACTGCTGGTTGTTCTGCTGTTTGGTTTGGCTTACTGTATTTCTCATCAATTAAAAATCAAAACAATATAAATAATTTCTTAATATAAAAATGCTTCAAATGAAATCATCAATCTATTTGCCCAAGTGGACGTCTAGCTAGAACTCAAAATGTCCTGATTAATTTTTAAATACTTTTCTTAGTTTTTCCTCAAATTTATGATTAGGCATGACTGCAGTTCACTGTACAGTTTCCCTTTTTCTTAGTTTGCCATTGTAAGATGTTTTCTTGCAACAATGTTTTCTCTAAAATCAGGAGCAAAGATAATCTCTGAGATTCTGCTTCCTGTTTCGCTGAAGTCAGTTAATGCTTTTTTCCTTTGAGTTTCTAGTAACAGGATACCTACATGTTTAACTCTGAGCTGTGGAAAGATCTCTGACTCACCCTCGATTTGGTTTAGGCTGTAGGTTTCTTGAGCCCATTTATAAGCAATATGTGCTTTTAATAACACAGTGAAATGTTTCATAATACATAAAACAAAATGATTAGTCTTGTTATTCTTGCAGGCTCCTTTTGGATTGAGAATTGCATCTGCATTCCAAATGTGACAATTATCATCTGTACACTAGTGAATATACAGTGAAATCGTTATAGTATTGAGTCATTAACATACCTAATCCAGATGTGATTAATCTAAAATTGCAAACTTATATGTGATTTGATAAGGCAGACTTTTAAAATTAGTTAAACCAAATATAGTATGCATTCTTGATGTGTGAATTTTCCACATCATTTGTCAACTTGGGGAATGGGGTGGTGGTCGAAAAAATCTTCCATTTAAAGTAATTATATTGTCTTTTATGACCCAGATAAGTCACCAAAGAAACTAGCTTTTAAAAGTGTTCATTTCTATTTTAGGCAGGCTGGGCTTTTTGCTACCAAGAAAAGCATGTTCCATCATAGTGAGTTGGCGCTCAAGCCTTTTAATCTGTGTAGGTGTTACTCATGTCATGGTAAGCGGCTATAGGAATGGTTCTGAATAGAAGTGTTTCATCTACTGTAGCTATTATTCCCTCTTTGTGTATTTATACTGATCCAAATACATTGTTTCTCCCATCAAAAAAAAATAATAATTTTTGCATGCGTGTACTTTTGCCAGTGCAGTGAAAATGTAAGATAACTCTTTGCTTGTCTTAGGTCTGTGCTATAACGGTGGGGGCTTTCACGAATGTGGTGTGGTTTGCAGCACAATCCTCTTTCCTTACTTTGTGTATAGACCGTGTTATTCACTTTTTGGGAATCATGGCATTCATCATAAAAACGAACCTTTCTGCTTTAGGAGAAGCAGGATTTGATCACTTATAACCTTTCTGTTAAACTGTATTGGATATTTTTGAAAGTCTATTGTCATTATAGTAACACAGCTCATGTCTTAGTTCTCTGTCTCAGGCTTCAGTTTATCTGCAGTCTGCTGTTTGACCAAGCTTTCTGTACAATATCACCAAGTATTCTTGAAAAATAGATTAGTGTGTTGCTAAAGAATTATATTAAGATACGCATAGGTTTGTTTGGGATAAAGTAATGAGCTTGTTTATGTTGTGGATCAGCTGAGATATTAAAAGAGGCAAGGTCACAACATGTTAGCTGAGTCTGCTCAATGTCAGGTGAGGTTTTATGCATGGAAGGGTACAAGCTTTCACTGGTATATTTGCAGTTCATTTCAGTATGAATTGCTCAGCATTTATGTTTAACTTGTAATTAAGTAGCTTTTTACTGTATTTCTTAAAGTTATTGTATTTTACATTTAAAATGAAAGCTGGTGTGCATGTGTATGTGATGTATACAGGGTGCAGTGTTTGTTTCTGTTCTTTAATGTTTCCATTTAGTTATGGAAGCGTTACCTTTTGTGTTTTCATATTTAATAGAAATGCATGAAATGTGCATTCTTAAATAGTTGCCTTTATGTCACAAGGTAATGCAAAGATGCTGAAATAATTCACTTGATGTGAAATATTTTTCAGTGAGTTTCTGAATTTTATAAGGAACTGGATTATATGAGAGCTTGAGTGAACGCTTGCCAGGGAAGGAGCGGGGAAGACTTGGGTAAAATAGTGGTAGCAGAAGTGAAGGTAGTGAGAGGCAGTAGTTGTTCCTTTATTACACCTTATTGGCCCTCTGCAGAGTCTTTGGAGCAGGAAGAGTGACTTGGCTTTGTCTATAGTAAGGTTTGCTGAGCAACATGGAACTGAGGAGAGCAAAGAGAAGAGGTGAACAAGTGAGAGAGGTTAGTGCTAAGCTGAGGTAAGATGAAGTGACTCAACAGATCATATTAAAACTAAGCAATGGTTCTAATGCGTGGTTTCAGGGCATTGCAAGCCAATGAATGGAGGTGGTTGTGTTTTTTTCATTAAGAATGTAAGCTACTGGCTTACCCTACAGAAGGCAACTTTTTTTTTTTTTTTTAATGAAACAGTTACTGTTATCATCTGACACAGTTCATGGTGCTTTTTAAGTCAATAAGAAAGATAATCCTTTGTTTAGCATGTAATCAATTCTTTGTGGATACTAATCCTTGAAATAACAAAATGTCAGGCCTTGAAAATAGAAAGTTTGCAGTATTTATACCCTTATGTGATTTTAAAAAACAAAAAGCCTGCTGGAATTTCTAAATGAAATGAGAAAATGTCATTCATTTTCATTGCGTTTCTAATTGAATTTGGCTCGGTCTGTTCTAGATGATTAAATTTTTTTCCTCGTTTAATTCTGTTTCCAGACAGTGTGGTTCAGCTACATCTTGACTGGCATGAATTGTTTTTGTTTAAAAAAAAAAAAGGAAAAAAGTTCTGGAAAGCTGTACAAAGTGAGGAATGCCTTATTTTTCAGGATATGTTTGTACGAATAACCCCTGTCTATTCTGTATCTTTGAGAGCACATGGTAATCTTGTATGAAGTAAGGTTAAAAGGTAAATGGCATGGTACTGTTTCTTTTGGCTATTTCATTAAAGTGTTTGACCTTTAGAAACCTATTTTTATCTTAGGCAGTAAACTGTTCTGCTTATCAAAAGAGACTTCACTGCTCTCTTTCCATGCTGTTCTTATCCAAAACACACTGTATCAATTTAGCATCAGTAGACTTTATCTGCAATAGCTATTATTTTGCTTAGAGATGCAGCATAAAAAAAGTTTATTTATATTGTAACAGTGCATTTTATCCAATAAACACTTTCATATATAGTTCTGTGGTTTCCAGTTTCATTATCTAGTTTAGATCTCCTTTTGTATCACCTCCTTATTAGTACAGTGAGTAACCTAAAATTCCTGCACCCAAAATACTGCTTTTAAGGGTCAGAAATCTGTAGAAATATAGTGATTATAAAATGTGAAAGAAGGAGATTTAAATCTGTTAAAGGAAGAATAAGTGCAGATTCACTCTGTTAAAATTTTAAGCAGTTTTTCAACAGACTAAAGAAGTATTCAGCTGGCAGAAGTTCATCAGTAAAACATTGTTTCATTACAACTACCAAGAATTCTCATTGTTTTGCTAAAAGTATGCAAAAATCAGCTTTGCAGAGAAGAAAAATATAAAATACAGTTAAAATATTACATTACTATTAACAGTATTGGATTGATAGACTGGTATAGAAGGAGATGGTAGTATTGTTATAGATTTTTTTTTAACAGATGCTTACTCTTTCCCCAGATTTTAGCTGTTTGACTTGAAATGATTTGTTTTGGTGTCTGCCCTAGAGTGAACAATTTTAGAATATTTGAGCAATAGCCTATGTAACTCTAAAGATAAGATTAATATGGCAAATTAAGTATGTTTGCAGATATTAGCAGATTTATTAATTATTTGAGGATATCTTCAAATTATCAAGGTGCTGGTGGTAATGTGAAATTTTACAAAGTGTTTAGTTGAAGATTCAAAACCATACCTTTTAGTTCTTTGCGTGATTTGCCCAAGTTCTATGCATTGGAATATTGGCCAGAGGCAGAACTTGCTGCATCTCTGAAGTGACCACAATTCATAATGCTGCTGCTGATACTCAACAAATCTCTTTTGCCTGCAGCAAGTTGACTGGGTTTCTAGGCAGCAGTAGTTGTTCTAGCCTTAATTTTTTTTATTGATGTAATTGTTAATTTACATGATGCTTTATCATCATTACTAGCAAACAAATATTGGTACTGTAATCAGCATCCCTGTTTTATGATAAGAGTAATTAAGGTATTTGATGAAATAAGTCCAAAAGGTCTGAGTCTAGAACTCTTTAACATCATTGTGTAAGTTTTACCTCTTGAGTACTGGAAATATCTCTGATGTTTGTTGTCTTAGTGAATTTGTTACATCATGATGTCTTCATAATTTACAGATGTCAGGGATCACAAGAAGCTGCTTTAAGGTATCTGAAGAATACAGAGCTTAAGCTCTCAAAACCCCTACCCCCCCAAAAAAAGGGTTTGATGATCCCAGTTTTCTTCTCTAGGTCATAATACTCTTTATAACGACTGACTGAAACCAGACTCTAAAAGAATCAAAGCTTTTCAGTGGATGCCAGAATCTGAAGACAAGCGAACACTTCAAAAAGTCACAAGTGTGTTCACGTACCTTGCCAAGTTCATTCCAGATCTGTCCTCTGTCAGTTCACCCTGTTAGATGACTTCTGGAAAATGTTCATTAGATGACTTCTGGAAAATGTTTGGTGTCACTGGACTGAACAGTGAAGACATTCCTTTAATAAGTTTGATAGGTAACAGTTCTTGTGCTGAAATGCTGCAGCATTGCTTAACTATCTCATTAATAAAGGCATGTAATGAGGAAATAGGAAGCCAGTGTTCTTAGTCTCAGAAGATCTTTTAAAATACAAAATATGCTTGTTTTTCACATGGAAAAATAGTTTGCAATTTAAAAATTAAATGTTTCCCAAGCTTTTTGAAACAGCTAATAACTATGATTCTTCAATATTTCTTATGAGCTATAACTCCAACTTATCCAATAACTAATTCGAAGTACTCTAGGATACAGTCAGTGGTTGTATCTACTTGAGGAAATACAGAACTCCTTCTGTGTTCCCTTGGACCACAATTGGTAATCACTGCCCTAAGATATATGATTTACTAACCATAAAAGACAATCCCTGCTCCTTGTGGCTTTCCCTTTAGGGAGAGACATGTTTTCTATTTTTACCAATTTTTGCATCGGATTTGTGCTTCCAATTGAAGTGGAAATAGATAGAATTGTGGGAACAGATTCAGGAGGGATAGTCTGGGTGTTGAATGCTAGAAAATACAGAAGGAAGGAATATATTTGCAATAAGAAATGAGGATCATCATATATCTTTTCTGATCTTCTCTCCCCCGCCCCTCTCACAGCCATTATGGGTTATGCTAGCTTTGTGTTCTGTTGCTTAAGATATTTAGTATTTGACTGAAGATGCATGCTAAGATACGCGGGCGTTTAAGCACAGATCCTGTGTGCTTTGTTTGTCTAGGTTAGTGGGCAGTTCTGTGAGATGTCCCGAATGAGCTCAAAGGGACTAGATGTCCTCTCTAGATGTCATCTATAGCTGCTCATCACCCTCTCACCCAAAATACGCGATTCCTCCCTGCAGCCCAACTGATATGCTACATGTGACCTAATCAGGCTGATTTTGCCTAAAACTGAATTTTAAGAGCAGCCCCGTATAGTGCTGGCTCACAAATAAGTGAGGTGATGATTTCTGGCATGGGGATGGTGACAGGTGGCAAGGAGGAATAGTCTTTTCAGCTGTCACAGCTGCATATAGAAAAAGATACCCATCCACAAACTAGGGAAAAACTATGGAAATCTTAAAAAAAAAAAAAAAAAAAAAAAAGCCTTGATTTACTTTTTCCTTTATTTAATTTTATATATGAAATTAGTCCTTGAATAAAAGGTGAATGGCTTTTTAGAAGGTAGACACAGGACCATGACTTGGACATGAAAAAAATGTAGGTCCATTATTGAGGCACTAATAAAACTGATTTGTGAGGCTAATATAATGTGTGAAGTAATTCTAAACTTTCAGAAACCGTAAGGTTTAACATAAACTAAGTAATAAAATGTTGGTAATCTAAGTAATTGTTTTTCTTCTTGCAGCTGTTGCTTTTCTTTTCTGAAGAAGTTGTCCATTACATAGAGTACTTTACTTATTTTCTGTAGTATTTTCTTTATGCTGTGCATCTGATTAAAAAAAAAAAACAGCCTTTGGCATGCATAACTAAACCTGCTTTAGTGATTCTTTTTTAGCTGTTTTAAAAGAAAAAAAGAAGAGGTTAAAAAAAAAGTTAAGACTTCGTTGAGGAAAAACTAATTCACCTCAAGTCAGTTTTTGTTAAAACTCATGCACCATTGCTGACTTTGCAACACAGTCCATATATGTGGATTTTAAACTTCTCTGCCTTCTGTATAAAAACGTTTGTGTGTTTTTATGATAAGAGTGGTTTCTCGTGTAATTATTGCCATTAGTACACAGCCCATTCTGATGCAGCTTAAATGAATATCGCTTTCCTTTATGGTCAGTGGACGTAACTGAAAGCTATTAAAGCATTTTTAACAAGAGAATTAACATAGACAAACAGAGTCTTCTGTAGATAAACTTCACCCTTCCTGTTTTGGATAGAGCAATAAGTTTACCATGGAGCAAATTTCGGAAATAGCTTTCCATCAATTCTGTATTTTATAAATAAAAAGTTGCAGGGCGAGGTCCTTCCTTTGGCATAAAGCTGATTATTTCCTGTTTAATCCTGAACTCGTGTATTTTAAGTAATGGGATTTTCTTAGTGTCCATCAGAGAGAAGAGCTTTTAGGATTTTGTTTAGTTTATGGTCCCATGAAAATGCACTTTCTAGACTTTAGGATCATTAGAGGAAAAAAAGGAAATTAATAGATATATAAATTGCTACTCTTTGAGAGAATTTTCGGACTTACCTGCACAGTGTTTTTGTAGCTGGACGTTCTTAAACATGTAGCTGGATATTCTTATACACGAGCTGAAAAGGTGTCATCGATATGTCTTTAAGAGATTATCAGTACTTCTAGTAAAGTTTAAAAAGTGATGAATTGTAATTGCTATGGACTATTTGAATGCAGATTTATAATCTGCTTGCCAGAGGCACACACTTTCTGTGAGAAGACTATGTGAGAGGCAGAGCTTAAACTAATACTGCTGTTTTACCTACAGAACACACAAGTTAATATATGAAGTAACACAACCCTCATCCAACACATCTGTTGTAAAGAAGCCTATGAAATCTAGGCCACACACAAACCGGTCTCTGAGGGCCTGTAGTTGGTGTTAGAATGCTGTTATTATGTGGTCTGATTGGTTTAGTAAAGAATTATCTCCAGTAAAACCATGTAATATAATAGTTCTTGCTCTCCCACATGGGAGCTACTTTTGCTTGACTGAGCAAGACATTTCTGGAAGAAGTAATAACGCACTTGCTATTGCCAAAATGTAACGTTAAATGAAGTGTATCGTTATGCACATTTTTGTTATCCATTCTTGTTCATTTAAACATTGGCTTAAAGTCCTCCAGTATAGTATTAAAAATTATTAAAGTAAATACATGGATTTCCTAGTGATATATTTTAAGTAAACTCCTCGCTCCATATTGAAAACTTGTTTGTAATAATTTTAGAGCAATGGGGAAGTATTTAGAAAATGTAAGCTTTCATAAATAAAATTGTGCTGCTGAACTTTCCCAGATATTAATTTAATGGCCAGGAAGTACAAGTTGTAGCAGGTTAAGGTTTATCTTGCTCTGTGCTGAATGTTTCGTATGTGATGATATGCTTTCCCTGTTCACTTTGACTTAAAAGAGAGTTGAGACAGTTCCATAGTTCATGTGAACAGGTTTCTAAATGGTATCAAGGCAGTTAGCTTTTGCTGTGGTTGTTCAGAACTATATAGCCCCGGTCTACAGATTTGTCCTTGTTGTGTAACTAGAGCTGTAGACACTTCCTACAATTCATGTGGACTCGTCTTTCTAATTGCTTTTTATTTTTTGTTATTTTTGGCTCTGCTCGAATGCCATACAAAAACTGTATGTTCCATCTGTAGATTACAAGCATTGAGTAAATGCACAAGACAGTGTCATTTTTTGTTTGGATAGTGAAAGGAAGAAGAAAAGAGTTTAGGAGCAATGGCGTTCCTCTACGAAGATGGTGATTAGAAGTATTACTGCTCAGAGGCAGAATCCTGCACAGCAGAAGTCACAGGAAGGTGAGGCTGATGTGCTGCAGACAAGGATGGTGGCTGGGCCGGCCGTGGGGCTTTGTTAGGATGTTAAGGAGCCAGCAACACTCTTCTAAGCTGCAATGCACTCCGCCCTGTGCAAACCCCATGACTTCACTGTCGTTGCAGGGGTGTCACCAGGGGCATGCTTTAAAGCAAAGGAGTATCCAGATGATGCCATGAGCTTAAACTGGAGATGATGGTTTCATTCAAGTAAATAATTTGGCCTGCATGTTTCCTTCCCAGTGAATTACACAGCACGGAAAAGACCAGAGTTGTATGGCAGGGCCCAAGCCAACTGTTCAGGGGTTTCAGTCTAAAAATGTGTGTAAACTCAGCAGAGAGGTTGTTACTGCATGCATAGACACAACTCCCCGCCCCCAACACACAATTTTATCGAGCATTTTTCATCTCTCTTCATAATAGAATTCTAATTTAAAGTAGAGTGGGGAGCCTTGCGGTGGTACTGTTCTAGACTGCATCTTCTTTCAAATTAGCTTAATCAAAGGAACAAATAAAAAAAAGTCAGTCAGGAAATGCTGTGTCCTGGAAGCAAGATGCTGATCACCTTGACCCTGTGCTGGGGAGCAGCGACTGGCTCCTCTGGGGTTCGGAGCTGGGTGGCCTCAGCAGCCTCTCCCCGAGGTCCGAGGCACTGCGGTGCCCGGAGCCCACCCCTGCTGCACTGTGCTCGCGTGCCCCCCGCTTCTCACTAGTCCCAGTTCTGGGGGGCAAAGCAGAGTTCGAATCGGAATTCCTACTTTTAAAATGATGGCTGTATCAGCATCTTTGCCACATGAGGGACTTCCAGCAGACCTTCCAGTCAGGTATTTAAATGCCAAAAAATGTTTTAACATTTCTGAAAGCTGATTAAATCTATTAAACCAGGCATTTGAAACTTTCAGTGGGAAGGGAGGCGGAATCGCATTTAAGTGCAAATAACTTGAATATTTTCCATATCTTCAGTAAGTAGCAAATTAACATGAAATTGTTCATTATTACATACTAGATTAAATAACTTGTTTCCCCCAATTTGCATTTCAATGAATATCTGATTGGCCTATAAACACATTGATTAGTGGGTGCAAAAATTATTACATAGATTCAAGGCGAAATTGTTAGTGCATATTTAAGAAAGGAATAGAATAGACTTGTTGATATGTTATAATTAAAAGTTGTATACCTATATTCTAACTAAGTATTAAATTTGTTGTACTTTCATTAGCTTTTTGTAACCATGAAAAACAGTTCGTCTTGCTTGAAAGCCAATTTTAAATATCTTGTTCATGAGAATTGTCTGCAATGGTTTAATGACAGTTCTGAGCATTCTTTGCACCGTAGAGCTATAAGTTTGTATATTGTGCTCATAAACATAACAGTATAATTACATTGCCACTGCAGTAATGAAAATTTCTTTGTACTTTTTCAGTAGAGCATTAGCTTATTGTACTTGAGGAAAGTAGAGTTAGGGTAGTTTAATAAAGTCTAATTTGCATGGTTGAGAAAAATCTAAGTGTGTAAATTAAAAAGGAAAATAAAAGTAGTTTGGAGAAGAGGTAATTCCTTTCAAAAGATGTCTGTGGCAAGGAAAATACTTTGTTACCAGCAACACTGAACTCATTGAATGTATACCAGCTTCCCAATTTGATAGTACTTACATGCACAATTATAACATAAAATTTTGTTGCATATGCAATCAGCTTAAAGCTAGGTCTACATTACAGAATCTTTTCTCATAGCTCATAGTCAATCTACCCATGCCAGGAAAACCTGGCATAGATGTGGCTGTGTTAACAGAAGAGTGCTTTGTCAGACTTATTTTAGGTCTGCTGAGGAGGGGAAATGAAAAGCTGGCTTACACCACCAGAGGGCTATACCAACCTAGCTATCATGGTTTAGCTAGGGGAGCAAAAACTGTTATCTCCGTCTGCTGCAGAGGAGCCCTGGAGCTTCACTGAGGCATGAGAGATTTCGAGCAGTTTGCTCTTTCATTAACGGGATATCTGGAGGGGATGTGGTATGGCTTTCAACCTTGTGCTATACTTGTGCTCTGCAAGTTCAAGCACTGCCTTTGTCAGAAATCAAATAACCATCACTGAGCATGTTGCTTCTCTCTTTGCATGGGGCATTTGATACTTGTGGGAAATGTGCCCTTAGTAACTGAAAAGTTTGTCTTCTGAAAGATAATATATAAAATGAATACTTGCATGAATCGCAGATACAAGATTGTGATTGCTGGGCATGTTGGATCTTCTCAAGGGCAAGTTAGTATCTAAGGGTTGCAGGCTGTTTGACGTGGTTTCTGAGCCACAACCCTAACTCTCCTTTCCCTATCTGTACTGAGCCTTGAGGGTCTTTGGCCTTCTGGATGAGGAGCTGAGAACAGCCATCTCTGACAGTGAGCACTGACTCACAAGCACGGAGGTGGGCCGTGTATGTACAGTGCATGGCAGCTGAGAGAGCCTAGAGTTGTGTCCTGTTGCTGTGAAGAACGAATGCTGGAGGAGAAAGTAGTAGATGAATCTGTAAATGTAAGGAATGATAAGAATACTCAAAAAGGCAGGAAAGATTGTGATGAAACAGAGCAAGGGGTTGGACATTACGGATTAAACCATGGTCATCAATTTTACTTGCTAAATCATCATATGCACTTAGTGGATGTTGTCGTCATTGTGCCTGATGTCATGCTTGCGTCTGTGAGGAGTACCACCTTTGTATTGAGATGAATTTGTCCATCTCTTGCATAAAGCTGCTTGAGCCTTGCATGCCCAAATGTCTTGATGATTCCCATTCAAGATGGTGGGTTTTATGTGTTCATAAAGCCAAGAATGTTCAAAAAAAAAAAAAAGAAAAATGCCAAAGTCACTTTCATTCAAAACCATGTTGGAGAAGGCAGTTATGTTGTCCACCTTTTATATAAAGCATGTTTGTTGGAACAGTTCTCTCAGAAATGAGAGATGGAGGTTCAGTTCAGTCCTTTCTGAGACAGGAGAAATTTTCATCTCCAGCTTGCAACTAACAACATGGGAGACACAGAGGCTGACTTGTAGCCTGGTGGGACCAGTCTTCCCGAGGATTTTTCCAGTAGTCAGGGAACTTCTTTTGTTTCCCTCTTCCTCAAAGGCTGCTGTTGAGGTTTAACCCAGCAGACAGCTGAGCTCCACGCAGCCATTTGCTTGCTCCCCCCCAGTGGGATGGGGGAGGGAATTGGAAAAAGGTAAAACTCATGGGTTGAGATAAAGACAATTTAATAGGACAGAAGAGGAAGGCAAACATACTAATAATGATAAAAGAATACAGAAAGCAAGTGATGCACAGTGCAATTGCTCACCACCTGCTAACCAATGCCCATCCCATCCCCAAGCAGTGGCAGCTTCCCCCGCCCCGTCCCCCCAACCAACTCCCGGTTCTATCATTCAGCATGATGCCATATGGCATGGCATATCCCTTTGGGCAGCCTGGGTCAGCTATCCTGGTTCTGTCCTCGCCCAGCTCCTTGTGCACCCCCAGCCTCCTTGCTGGCAGGGCAGCGCAAAAAGCAGAAAAAAGTCCGTGAGTCTGTGTAAGCACTGCTCAGCAGCAACTAAAACTTCAGCGTGTTATCAATGTTATTCTCATCCTAAATCTAAAACACAGCACCATACCACCTATTAGGAAGAAAACTAACTCTATCCAAGCTGAAACCAGGACAGTTGCTTAGAGCAGAAGCTGTAGTTTTAGCTGTTTTGAATTACTTTGAGAAATTAAAAAGCTTTTCTTTGCACAGGCTGTAGAGCTGAGCTGCAGAAACTGCTATAGCCTGAAAGAAGATTTGTTAATATCTCCATTTTAACTTCCCTGTTTTTCCTGGCCATATCCCCTTTGATTACGGTGTCTACTCATGCTGTTGAAATTAACCTTTTTGGCCACGTATGCAAGACTTTGAGACCAAAACATCAAAGTATCCGACTCTTCTGCAGGCTGTAGTCTCCTGCAAGGGAGGCAGTCTTAAGTTCTGATTTCTGTTCTCATTACTGTTTGTTTATGTTGTCCAACAGCTCTGTTGTGCAAAATGCATGGGCAGCTCCAGAATAGTTTTGGAGAAGTACATTTTGCTGTGCTAGACACAGAAAGGAAATGATGCAGAATTTGTCAGTGAGTAGTAGGCATGTCATCAAGGTATTCCCTACCTCTGTATAATTTCATCCACACCCAGGGTTTGAAGGTACAACCAAGTTTTGAATGGCTCACACATCAGCTGAGCCATTCAACATGCATTTTTTGGTTTAAGCCAAGACCATTGTTAGATGATCAGTGGTAGAAGTCGCATAAGAATCTAATAAATGAGTAGTTTCCAGGTGGTTGGTTCTGCCCCCCTTCTTCACTATCAGAGGTTGGTGTCCCAAAGCTGATGTAGAAGAAGAGAATCTGGAATGTGCTTCATCATCTCTTTCATGTCAGTATCATAAATTGTACTGTAAGTCACTATTGATGGTGCTTTGCTCTACAAACTGCACAGGGACAGATTAGGGAGCTCTCAAAGGTTTCATTCTGCCTAGAGAGTTCTAGGGCTTGATCACCTCCAACTGGTGGGCAGGACAGGTACGTGGGGGACTAAAATCTATGTTGCTCTAGCTGGATCTGGAAGTATATGTCTGCTCAGGCCTTTAGCTGTATTTAAACCGTTCTAACAGTGCAACTTTGGGGTTAGATTTCTCAAATATATGAAGTGTTCACTAACATGTTGTAGGTGCATTTCACCTTTAGATTTACATTTAGACAAAGCCTAAATGCTTTTACAGAGACTAGCACAGTGAAGAGCTGATTTTAGCCAGAGCTTCTCGGCTCTTATCACGTAAGAATGAAAAGAAGTTAAAATACCATGAGAGTAATATAATGTAAGCATATTTGGGATCCTCGGAGCTCATGGATAACAGTTTTGATGACTTTGGAAAACTTTTCAGAGAGAACTTGAATTTAGTTTATGTACTTTTCCTTCATAGGTAAATCAAGATTTTGTGTGTGTATATATATGATATATATATATATATATATATATATATATATATTTATTTATTTATTTAAGAATAGAACATCTGTTTCTACTCCTTCCTAATCTGCTTGCTAGAGCAATACACGTTCTTTCCATTATGCTGGTTCTGTAGCTTAGGTCAGAGAATAAAAGTAGGCTATGGCCTTGGTAAATGATCACTCTATGGCTTTAGCTGTTTTCAGGATTACCTGACATATATATCAGACAGAATAATCATGCTGTTGGTATCATTCCCTTTCTTGTTTTTCAGTATAAAAATGCTATTTCTTCTTTCCCCACAGATGGAATCATTTTCAAGTTTTAGTTCCAGATGTTTACAGATGAATGTTCTGTGGTCTGAACTCAAAATCAGTATCAGCTGGAATTTTAAAGACGCTGATATTTTGAAACCTTTTTGGGTGTGACCCAGTTCTTCCAGTATTCTTCTCTAACAGAAAGCTTTTTTATTTTTTGGAGTCTATTCTGCAATTTTCTTTCTTCCTCAAGAAGATTTCTCAGCTTATTTCCCAGAAATAGTCTTCTTCTTGAGAAGATGAATTTTAATATGCAAGGCCACCATCACTTTTTTCAAGAGCTTTGAGTACTTTCATAGTTTTTTGGAATAGTTGATTGTACCATTAAGCTGTAATTAATATTCTTCTGTAATCAATATTCTTGTAATTGATAGTCTCAGTTCCCTTCTACAAAGCTTAGTAACTTCTCTCTGAGAGTTGGTTTTCATGCACTGGCTTCAGATACAAACAGGTTTATGAAGTTATTTCCACTTTACAACTGTGGTTCATAGTTCCTTTGGTTGTGCTGATCCATCTGTTTTTAGAATTGAATCACTGAATCACATTAATGGGAGGGAAGTAATTTTAAAGGGGATCATTTCAGTGATGTAATTTATGTCGCAGCTATATAAATAGGTTTATTAGCACAGTTGAGGAGGAGTCAGATTGCACCAGGAGGACCAGAATTAGCAACTAGGGTAGAAAGCTTGTTGAGGGAAAATTACTCAAGTGTTGTTGCAGGAGCTGAGCTGTTTCCTTTGTTTTCTGTGGCTACAACTGCCTTCCTGCTCCACCTTCTGCCCTCTTCCCCTAGGTTAGGTATTCCATTTTTTTTTTTTAAAGTCCTTTGTCACAAAGTATTGAAAACGTGAATCTCTTGTATGAAGGTGTTTACTTTCCACATCATTGCGTCAGCAAAGTGACTTCTCTGACTCCACACATGATGACAACGATGGTCCTCTTGGTTCTCCTTCCAGGCTGCTTCTGTGAAACTTCAGAAGAAAAATGTGCACAGGCTGAACAAATCTTTATATGCTCAAGGTCAAAGAATTTCATCTGGGTTGATTCTTTGGGGTGTGTGAGAGAAATATCAAATAGCGCTATTTGCCATTTGTTTGAAGACCAACTAAAGTACAGCACTTCCTTCAGCTGTACCTTTGGGTGCCTTACAGTGTAAAAGATGGGGCACTGTGTCTTTGTTCTGTTAGTTTTGGGTTTTCACTTGTGTTGGTGTTGCACAGCTGTGCAACAGTTACCAGCATTGCCAGTTACCAGGTCAGTTTACCTGTGGAAGACCATTCACACATCCTTGGTCTGAACACTTGAAAGACGATAAAATAGGACAAATAGACATGCAAGAAGAAAAACAAAAATAACAACAAAAAAAATGCCATTTGAACCATTTTCTCCAAAACATAATGGCTCTGGGGATAAAAAAAAAAACACACAAAACTTTCAAAAATCATTCTATGAAAGTGATAGCAAGCCTGCTGCAAGTACTTGAAAAGCATGAGTTATCCAAAATAAACTACCATCTGTCTGTCATATGGCTAATCAGACACAGCAATTCTTCCTGAGCTTTTTCCTTGGAAAGAGTCAGAAAAAAAAAGGAACTAAAATTTGCTCTGTTTTGAATTTCTCTTAGCAAGTACCATATTTTATTTGCTGTGGAAAATGATCTGTGTGAGAGTCTCTATTTCTTACTGATGTTTTGCTACCAGAGAACTCAACATACAAAGCAGGAAACAAACCCAGTCTCTGAAAAAATGCCACGTGCACACTGTTTCCACATTTAAGATGTTTTGCTCCAATTTGTTTTGGACTGCACTCTTCTTTTTGACTTCATAATCTCTCTTCAAATGAGTTTCTCCCAAAGGTTTTCTTCTTTTTGCTAACCAGTGTTTGGAAAATGGGTCTGGTTTTAAACTATTATAGAATCATAGAATGTAGTATCAAAAATTTGACAACAGTCTTTATTAAAGATATTGTGTTAAATCATTGTGTTTCTGAGAATAGTAAATAGAATTTGTGTGAAGAATGTATATTTTTTTTTTCCTGCTTCTCTGACATGAATATGCTTGAGCTGCCCATGACTGGTCCGTGTGAAAAAAAAA
>VXAA01000923.1:906978-946185 GCA_013399115.1 Anseranas semipalmata | reverse complement strand
AGGGGGCGAGGGGGGCAGCCCGGCGCCGTGCGCTCGTCCCGGCTCCTGCGGGAGGGGAGGGGGGGCAGGAATTCGGCAGGAATTTCTCCCCCCAGCGATCTCCCCGTTCGGGGCATCGCGGGAGGGGGACGCCCCCGCCTCCGGTGCCGGGAAGAGGCCGAGCCGAGCCGTTTGCCACCCGAGGGGACGGAGCGTTCGCAGCAGCAAGAAATTCCTGCGCTGGGGGCACGACGGACGCGTGTTTTAACGACAACGCTTTTGTTCGTGTTTATGCTGGAAACCCATTTCCCACCCCACCCTCCATTGTGTGCCCCGGGCGGCCCCCCCGGGGGCTGACCCTGCCGCCGGGGTCCCGCCGCGCGAAGCACCCGGGGAAACTCGGGCCCGGTAAGAACGGGAACACAACTGCTGTGGGCGCTGCGTGCAAAAGCCCCGAGAGCCGGGCTGCGCGGCTTCAAAGCCGGGTTCCTCGCCACAACTGTGCGTTTCGCCGTGAACACCTAGGTCAAATTTCCTCTTCCGCGCTGCCCTTTGTTTCCCGTGGGAAGTCATTAGCACAGGTCACTTACTAGCGCCGTATCCCCGGCCCAAAGCAGCCCCCCATGTCCCGCAGCCGGAGATGCCGCCAGGCCCAGGTCGGGACTGACACCGCCAAAGCCCATGGGCTACAGCTGATCCCTATCCCAGATCACAGGCTGGTAGGCCACCAGACCTTCGAACAGCCGGACAGGGCTCCTCGTCGCTTAAGCAGCAGGGAGAGATGGCCCCACGCTGCAGCACCGCTCCGGGTGCACCCAGGAGGGACGCAGGGCCGAGCGCGCATGTTGTGCCTGCCACGGCCCTGACACGCATCCCTGCGGAGGGGACACCGCCACCACGACCCCTGCCACCGCTGGAGGCCCAGGGCGGCTTCCAAATCTGCACGGCTTGGAGGTGGGGAAGGAGCATTGGCGCTCTCACCAGCCCTGGCAGAACAAACGCTCGTTGCTGCTCTCGATGGCTTCTTTGGGTTCCTTCTTCCTCCGTGCTGGCAAACCAACAGGTGAATGGAGTCCCACACGGATCCAACCCCATCAAATCAAAGCAGTGGTCTGCGGCTCCCGCAGTGGAAAAAAGCTGCTGAAACTCTCGCAAACAAACCAGCTACAATCCTTCCCCACCCCATAAGCAGTTTCACTGGTTGTACTACCTCGATTCTTAAAACTGCTAAGTTGTTTTGAGGTCAAAGTTGGCACATCGCTTGGATGAACTAGGGACTTTGTCAGAGCTTTTATCCGTGTTGGCTTTACAAAACCCAGACTGTTTCTACTCCGTTTGTTGGACTGAACAGCCCCCATCTGGTGGCCAGCTGAACATCTGCCAATTCCATTCATCATTAATCAAAAATGGAAGTGTCAGGAATAATGTTTATTCTTCCCTGCTAGACGACTGAATTAGCTAACAACAATTTGCATATATTGTCTTCTCCTTTTGCAGGGGGGCCTGACCTTTGCTGAGCAGCCCTCCTCGGAGCAAGGACTCACCCTGGTTGTGCAGCACATTGCAAAAAGGAGAATCCTGTCTGGGACCTCTGCAGCACAACCAGCTCTGTGGCTACAGATAAGCCTGGAGAGTTTCCTAAACCCAAAGCCTACTGAAGCCACTTTACTGGGCAGTCAAGCTGTCCCCAGTCCTGCTGACGCTTGCAGCGACACTGGAGAGCCCAAGGGCGTGCGCGGATAGCTGGCTGCACTGCTCTTTTCCCAGGTTTTTCTGGCTCGAGCACAGAAGCTACTATATTGTTCTGGGCAACGCACTTAAAGATTATCAGGCCAAAACCAACCATTGCGATCTTCTGGCCTGAACTCATGTACAATGTGGTCATAAGATTTTCCCAAAATCTGTCTGCAAGAATGAGATGTTTGATTTTGATTTAAAAGTACCAGCAAAGAAAAACCCAGTACAACTCCTGCTAAATCCACTACAGCCCTTTGCTAAATTGTTTCAAGCAGTCAATCACTTTCAAACTTGGTGTTTTGTTTTGGTTTGTTTTTTTGTTTGTTTGTTTTAATGTTAGACTGCTGTGTTTCAGTGCTCAAGTACTGGATCGTAATTGTACCCTTAAATGTTAGGCTAAAGAATCAACTATCGTAACTCCCCCTGGGCATCTGCAAATCATGCAAGTCATTTCTTAGCTATCTCGTTTGATTCAGGCTCCTTCCACAAGAACAAATGCGTTGCTATGACTTCTTACTTTTACACAACAAATACAGCAGCATACATACTTTTTATCCCAAGCACAAACTATGCTACAGAAGTTACCTCAAAAAAAAAAAAAAAAAAAAGCCAAAAAAAAGACGAGCACAAACCTCCTTACCCTTTAAGGCACGTTCCACATTCTTGGATCCGGCTGGGTAGAGCTAATTCTTCAAACAACCGGATGGTTCAGGGGATCTGTAATGGATATGGAACCTTTTGCCCCAAGGTCTCAGCACAAATTTAGTCTGGGTAACAACTTTCTTTTACTACTGACCAGGCCACGCGTCTTCCCTGGCCTGTATGAAATTTGCTCGGAGTATCAGTTGGGCTTCACAGTTCGCAATTATCCACATCACAGAACATCCCTTGAGATAACACCAGTAATTGCTACCTTTGTTGGCGGTCACAGAAGAGAGACCAAGGAGCAGGGAATGAATTAACCTCTTGTGCTTTAGAGGCAGTTTCTCCGGGTAGGACAGTGGCATTAACACCCACCGCTCAAGGCTGATTACTTGTATGGATAAACAGAGGAGTTCACCCACTACATCATCACCCTTTAATGATCACCACCTTCACTCCAAGAGTTTTAATTAAGCATCACCTCATCTGTTCATTTAAAAAAAAAGCGAGTCAACTATGAAAGGTGAAAGCATGCAGTAAGGTGAATGGAAGCTAGAACAAAAAAAGAAATCTGTCAGTAACAATTCTTTCAGAGAACTCGGTGAGAAAACTCTTCAAAATAAACCAGGTTTCATGTTTTGAAACAAAACAAGCCAAGAAGGATTTTGCATATTTCTGACAGCACGGGGAGAGTCCACGGAACAGGAATTACAGCTGCTCTCCAAAGGTTTGCTCACAAATCAAAGCCTGGGCCTGGCGCACACCAGTACACACGTACCCTTAAGGAATTTTAGGAAAGACGCCCAGAGCATGTATGACCCTGACTTCAGGCTACAGCACAGGGAGCTCCACAGCACTCAGATCCTTTCCACCTTCAGTGGCCCCAGGTCTGTACCCCGAGGGAGCAAAGAGGTCAGGGTAAGGGATGCAGTCCCATGGCAGTCTAAGCCGTCCTGGGCAAAACCCCAACACAGTGAAAACATGCTGGTTTGGTTTCCTGGCCCAGCCAGCGCTAGCACAAGGAAAAGATAGGACCGACACCTTAAAGACCACTCTACATGATGCTCAAAACCACAAATGAGATTTAACCACGTTCACCTTGATGTGTTCTGAAAGCCCTGTGGACATCCACCGGCATCTCCAGACACTTGAGCATCTTGTCAAACCTGGCCCTAGGCCTCCTCCAGATTAAGAGCATCAGGTGTACATGGAAGTACACCTTCATAGGTAGGAAGAGTTTGCACAACTTTACCGCTATATTTGATCATTAGCAGACACCTGATGCACGGGATGCCTTTAAAGCAACGCTGGAGCTTTGAAGGACCGTAAGAGGTCCCCAGAGCAAGCTCACCCCTCTTTGTGCCACCCTGCGCCTACAGCTGCAGACACAACCTCTGCGCGCTCTCCGCGTTCAGCCCTGCTTCCTCGTGCCTGCCCCATGTGCCCCCAGCGTGGGCCAGGGGATGTCCATCACACCGGGACAGGGAGGCAGCCGAGGAACCGCAGACAGGCAGTTTGCTAATTTTTAAGTAAAGTTTAACAATACAGAGAAAACCAGCTCTGAAGAAGACAGGCAGACAAGGGATGATGTGCAACGGAGATGGAGAGGGATGGGGATTAAAACAAAGCCTGCATGTGAAATATAAGTGGAAAAATAAGGAAAAGGTGATTTTTGCCCCGCACAGATTTGTGACCGAGCCGGGGCGCTCACTTTCCGCCCCTCTTTGCTGCATTCACTGTGATCCTAGCAGCCTGTCCCCCACCTGCCTTATCATTGACAGAACAGGGACAATGCCCAGCACAACTCCGGAGAGTGAAAATACCCAGCAGGAACATTAGCACCAGACAATCGCGAGTCAAACAAGTTGTGCTCACCAACCAGCCATAACACCCAGCACACTCGTGTGCATCTCCAGCCACAGGTACCTGGCAGGGGACCAGCGCCCCACTGCCATCGGCTGCAGCGCTTTGGGAGCGTGGGCCCAAGAGGGGCTTGTGTTATTCCCATTTCTGAATGCTCCTACAAGCTTGGGACCAAAACATCTTTTAAAGCCCCGGTTCCACTCTGCTTCAGCAGCAAAGAATTAAAGTTTCATTAAAATGCCCTTCCTTGTTGGATTGGGCTAGGACTTGCCCCTGAACCAAAGGTCTGCTGCGGTACCTGGAAACTCTTAACCCCACCGGCTGCTCCGAAGACAGTAATCTGATTTTATCGTAATTGACTCCGCACAGCTCACAGCCGCACATGGCGTGGGTAACTGCCCGGGCTGACGGCTCTCCAGGCCTTGCCTGCTGCGGCCACAGGCTGACAGGCCTATGGGTACGGGTGCCGCTCTCCTGCGGTACCAGCCAGGCCATCCCACCCGCATCAGCGCCCTCGGTTAATCACTGCCCCGTTTCCCAGCCTGCGCAAGGCACGACGGAGCGCGTTGCAACAACATGTGCCTGCGACGCTTTGCCTGTAGCAGAGCTGACGCAGGGCGGAATGGTTGCCTGGCTTTTTAATAACACACCAGCACAAACACCATTATGCAACGTGGAAGGTGTTGCGTAGCCAGTGCTAATGCGCTGTTTGCTTATTGAGGTATTTTTAAGCCAACTATTATGCCAAAGCTTATGTGGTTGTTGAGTGATGTCACTCTTATCTGTGTCAGGCTCTGTTCTCAGGCCTTGCCTCCAAAGAACCCGCCACAATTCACCTAAACTGGTTTGGGAATTGATTCAGATTAAAAAAGGAAATGGTGTAAACTCTGCAGGGCTCTTCTACTCGAGGGCGACTTGTCCCAGGAGCAGGGCATCCACATAAAGAAACAAACTAATAGTTAAAAAAGAACTTCAGACCCTCAGTGAGCACAGCTTAGTGATGAGTAGATGCTCCAGTTGCGCACGGCCTGCCCCGTCGCTGGCTGTGCTTTTCAACAGCCTGCCTTGAAGCCAAGCTTAGGAAAGAAAACAGGTGATTGAGACTAAATGAAGGCAAAGCTTGACATGGAGGTTTACTACCGCTCCTGCAGCACTACATCCAGAGAAAACAAAACCCAGTTTTAAGCTGAAGGTGAGGTTTGCAAAGGTTTGTGGTAACCTCCCGTTGCTTAAAACTGGGGAGGGAGGGAAGGAGAGAAATCTAGCAGTCTCTGAGACAGGTAGCCAGCAGGGTGCTATGCTGCCATTTTCTGAAACGCATAGCACGCCAGCACACCACAAACACGTGGGACAGAGCGATGATTGATTAACTATTAGTTCATTCTATTGAGTGAACTTCACAGGCTGACCTCAAGGCAGACAGTGATGTAAGGAGAACATAAAATACATCTGATGGATAACGAGATGCATTACACCTTTATTAGCTTTTGGTAGAGCAGTTGCAAGAGAGAAAAAGAGACTGCCAGAGGTATGGGCTGTCAAGACCAAAGGCCAAGCAACTCTACTAAAAGGCATCGCCAAGAAAAGATAAGTGTTTCAGTCTGTTGCACAGAAAGATCAACTGGTAAATAATTATTACGGCCAGGTAAGGCTGGGAACAATCCTCTCACTTCTTGCTCAGCAAACAAAAAACTCTCTCAAAGCTAGGCAGGCTTCTGCCTCAGCAGAGGTTCATTGCTCTTCTAGCCGTCCAGCTCATGCTCTCTGCCACTTCTGTTATTGCAGCTTTCTTGATTTTTATAAGATTTCTTTTTCTTCATGCTTAAGAAGGCTTGAGGGCCATGAAGGCTTTCCCCCTCACTCCTGTGTCTTTCTTGAACGTGTTATAAATCTCCACAAGCTGGCACCTTGCTAAAAAAAGAAATCCCCTTGTCTTGTTTCCCAGTGGAACGTAACCCACTGATAACCCTAAGATGGGCACCAAAGCAGCCCCCATTTACAGGCCTGGCCAGGTAAAATCAGTGTTAAAGGGATTTTCCCCTCAGTGCAGACTTCACCTTACTAACATTAATCTAACTTTTGCATGACCAAGTAAGACGTAAACATGCACGGTTTATGCTTGCTTTCTCTTTTCCTAGGAGGATTATGATTCAGCCTGTTTTCTGGGAAACTCAAATGGGCTTTCCACTTAACAGAATGAGGAATGCTGATTTAGGAGGTTACGTCTTTTTTTTTTTTTTCCTAAGTATGATTAGTTTTTCTTTGCTGGTTTACCTCCCAGAACTGGTTTATTGCAGGACAAGTTGAGCGCAATTGTCAGCATAAGGGAGGGGATGGGAGGTAAGCGCAGAGGGATGGTCCCACTCCTGGACAGTAGCTAGCTATTACAACTACACCGATACGTCAAAACCACATCACTCAGCAGCCAGCGAAGACAGTTTCACCAGCATTTCTCTCGGTTGCCTGCCAAGTGCTATTGGGATTAGGGATACAAAGGTATGAATTGAGAAAGATTAGCCAAGAAGTGCTAGATCAGTAAAAAACAAAAACGACAACTAAAAACAAACAAAAAAAAACAACCCTGACCTAGTCGAGACATAGTCAAAAGGCATTAGAAAGAGTCAAATTTCTCCTCCCAAGTATTCCCTTAACCACACAGCTAGATCAGGTGGTGGAGACATAAAAGTACTCCTTTCCTTCTCTTCATGTTGATTGCACTTGAAGTTCGAGGCCAAGTTGGACAGGCAGTGTCTGTTCAAGATGCCTCCGATACATGTTTCCTTAACTGTATTCATAGAAATGTGCAGAATATTAAGAATAAGCATATTTTCACAATCAAAGATTGTAGATTATGCATAGTAATGAAAATCCTGACGTAGGAGGTATACAGTACAAGTGAAGATTGTTTTGAGAACACTTAACCGGTACCCTTGACATGAGCGACCTTTGTACAAGCATCCATTTGTTCTTAAGTCCTTACGGTACTGTCAGCTGCTGAAACAGCAACTGTTTGACATTACCTGACACCTCATAGCTTGCTGGCAGCCACCTAGCTTTAAGCTACACCCACCTGGACTTGATAATACGTCCCAGATTTTCTTTCTTACCAGCTTACTTAGGAGGATGGATTTCTTCGGACACGCAGCCATGAAGTAGCAATGCCTAGCTTTAAAACAGTACCAGAATTTAATGGAAGAGAACAAGTGGCGATGCAAGCTACGGCCGCAGATAACGCATGCTTCTAGAATGGACAGTATCCCTCACCCCCCATTTTTAAAATATATTTACATTCAGTCACTATGACATGAAGCATTTCACCGTTGCTATGAGTTCGAACATCAGAGGTGGAGGAAATCTGCTGAAGTGTCAAGACACCTTCTCAAAGACAGTTCAAAATTGATTTCTCCAATTCAGCAGTTTATAAGGAAAAAGTTCAATCATTTTCAGGCTGAGACAGCAGAAAAATATGAAACCATTCCACTACATAATGCTTCAGTATCTTTTAAACAGGTTTTGAAAGCAAGTATTTGAGATAGCAATATAAATTCAAGGCAAAACACTACGTTGTGACAAACAAGGTCTTATTAAGTAAAACATCTGAATGTCATAGCTGCTTTATACGACTTCAGATACATCTGACAGGTGATTTATCAGACATAATGTTTTTACAGGTCTGAGAAATAGCAACTGTCACTTACCGAGGTTATAAAAAGTCTTGAGCGTATGTCTGTATGTCTAATGTTAGTTTTAGTTTTAGACAATTTAGTGCCTTTAAACCTACACATTTTCCTGACTTGCTTTCTTGTCTACACCAATTATTGCTGAGACAAGGTTAACTCCCAGACAATTAGGAAGCAGAGGAAAGATGAGAATAAATGTTTCACAACAGCCATATACACAACTCTCCAACTTGATGTAATCTTTGGATTTTTGTGTTACACACACACATCCCTCCCTCCTCAGTCATCATCTACTTTCTCTTCAGTGGTACTCCTTCATAATTCTCCTTCCCTGATATGCAAAAGTAATGAGTCAGTGATAATTACATTGTTTTTGTAAATGCAATCTATTGACAGCTGGCCTGGACTTTTCTTCCAACATCATAACAAGAGCTCTAGTCTTCTCATGGTACTCTGAAATTTGCACCAGATAAGTTTTAAAGCAAGAAACATTTTTTTCCAACAAAGAGCAGGGGTGGAGATTTGGGCAAGAATCACTTTTTAAGTTTGTGCAATTGGCAGATATCCCATACGCACCAGCATTGACATCAGCAGATATCCCATACACTCCTTCAGAATGGCAGAAGCTACATTCCCAGAAATCTGACCTTAACAGTATTTCTTAAACAGAATGGGGACATTAAGAAGAAGAAAAAAAAAAGATGCAAAGATTTTTAAAAAGACAATCTAGTTAAACTAGCTACAATTCCTTTAACAAGAATTCAGTTACCAAATTAAGAATCTTGACCTTGTTTTGAACACTACAACTGCTTTCTAAACAAACTTGCTGCCATTATGCAGTCAGATTAGAAAGTCCTTCCTCAAACAATTCTTAGCATGATGATCAGATAACCTCTAAAATTTGGCAAGACTTAGTTACCATGCAAAGGTCCAGAGAGATGGCTCAGTGGGAGCGAAACCAGCTCTCACAGAATTTTATGTATTTAGTTTGCACCACATTAAACCACAGAAAATACCAAGAGCCCATACCAACCTGGACTGCCTCTGTTGAGACCACAGAGCCTCAAGTGCTACTCAGCTTACTCCTCTAAATGACATCTACTAAGGCTGGATTGACTTCTTCATTACACATCACGCCAGGAAGACTACTTGTAGAGAACATCTGCATAACCAGAACTAGCTTGTAGCGTAGGTTCAGAAGCGTGTACTTGGCACTGTCTGAAGCACCCAAATAGATGGCAACTTGTTAAAAGTGCAACTAGATCCAAGTCTTGCTTGATACCATTAGGCTATGCCACCATAGCTGACTGATTCTTCAAGGCATGAATGATCAAGTGGCACCAGCTGTGCCACTGGGATGGCATGCATACAAGAGGAACAACAGACTTCATTAACAAGGAAGAGGAAGAAGGGAGAAATAGAAGAGGGTGGCTAGCACTCTACTGTTTAGATGCTAAAATAAGAGCTTCGTACCTAATTATGATCTTATTACTCAGCTGCCACAACTGCAATGGACAGGTTGCCTCCTCTTGATTTCTCTCTGATCTACAAAAGACAGCAAAGCTAACGCAAAAAGGTCAAGAATCTGAATCAATATGCTGGTCCTCCCCAGCAGTGGATTTCAATAGAGATCCGTTACCACACAGTGAAAATGATTGAGGCAAGTTCAGGAGATGCAATTATCTGTAGCTTTTCCCCATTAAGCCTTGTAACACTCTTAATGAGAATTTAAGAACAAACATACTTCAACTTCTGTGTGAAGTTAATAACTTCACAAGAGACAGTGCAACAAGCCATTCACATTTTGTACTATCAACAAACGCTGGAGAGCAAGTTTTTGGATCCAGTTATTGCATATAATTATACCTATCTCTATGAATAAATGAAAACTAGTTTGCATTTTTTTCCCCGATCGTTAGCCTCATTTACATAAGTGTTATGAGGCCAGTTCTTTATCCATTAGCGTGAATTAAGTGATACCCTGCTGGGTGCAGGACTGTTCAGACATGCTGACTGCAGAGCAGCTGCTCTCCTCTTTTGGTATTGAATGTTGATTAGCATCATAGCACATGACACACTGCAGGGCATATCATGTGTCACACTACAGCATACAACATTTAATGAGAATCCAAAGCAAATCCCATCATTTAGGAAGCCAATCTCTGCTCTGAACAGCAGGGCAATAATTAAGCACATGGTCTGTCTCATCAGAAACTGAACCACTCAAACAGTGGGCATTATTTTGGGGGGACAACGCTGACTACCTGAGGCAGAGCTGTACCTTTTCTTAGTTAATGCAAACAGTAACAGGTGTATCTACTATCAAACAATCAAATCAATTCACATTTTTCCAGCAAGACACTTGCACATTACCTTTCAATTCTGATCTATGAGACAGAATGAAGCTTCTTCATTATTAGATCTATGAAGAAGATTTAATAAAAGACACAGCAGCTATGAAAACACAGTGAATGATACAATTTAAACCCTAGAACATGGATCAAGGTTTAGCATCACTTTTCTGTGACTCCTAACAGATCTCCAGCAGAACCATTAAATTCTTTGTCAGCTTTTCTCATCTGAAAGATGAGTTGACACTACCTGGTCTTGCAAAGATTCATTACTAATTTGAAGACTACTTTGACAATACTGTAAAACCACGTGTCATGGTATTACAAGCAACATTTCACTTCTTTGACACTATTAAATGGAGGCAAGGAAAAGCTTTTCATGACAACACTAGAGAAATTAATATTACACTGTTCAAATGTATGGGGAAATTCTGGTTATTTTACAACAAAGCATGTTTCAGGATAAGGGGCAACAATGCAAGAATGCTGAAAGCACTGCTGCCTCAACTCATCCATAAAGCATCATCCACTAAGCATTGACAAAGAGTAGCTTATTTTGTTCTGAGTGACTGGAACTTTGTTAGTAAAGATTTCAGCATGCACATCTCTTCTCCAGAAGGCAAATCCACTTTTCCACCTCAATATCATGTTTTGCTCTGCCTAGCTTCCACTTGCTCCTGGGCACCGATGCAAGCAAAACAGCAGAATCCCTCTGGAGAGAGCGGGCCAAGTTCGGTCACTGGAATTGATCTAATTACTGTCATAGTTGTACATCTGTTTCAAAGAGCAGAGGTGTTAGAAGAAATTAGAGTGGCATCAGTAATCAGAAGAACAATGATGAAGCATAGAACAACCCGCTGCTATTTCTGTGCTGGTCAAAATACTGTCACTTTGTAGGAGAACATTGTAGCATAATAACAAGGGGCCAAAGATTTTACATCTACAACTCTGTCCATGGAAATAGCTAAGAAGGAACATACAAGGAACACATCATCTCCCTATTTTAAAAGATAAAGGAGAAAAAAAGAAACACAAAAGGTTCCCCAAGTTGCATATTCTCTTACTTTCGTCTTCCCATGATTCTAGGGCACAAAGACATTTTCCAGATTTGGTGGAGAGAAGTCACTCCAGAAGCAGGGGTTTGCATTAAAAGAGTCTTGTATTTTAAACTGAGAATAGAGCTAGGTTATGCCAGAGATCTTTATAAACTAGGTTCCTGTTTTTGATGGCATCGGTCTCCCTACCATGCCTTCAGTATGACCCTCTGCTAAAACACTTCTGTAAAAAGTTTGAGGTGATCTTGCCTCCACAACAGTATTGGAAGACAGTGGTGCTCAACTTTTTTTTTTTTTCTGGACAGACCACAGATCCCAACTCAGCCTCAGAAAGGGCTACACACAGCACCTCCTCATCCTGGCTCTTCTGTTATACCCTAGATGAACCTCACGTGTACTGTATATGCATAACAACCTAACTGCGCATTTATTTGTGCAGAATGGTGTCCCAGGACCTCCTGGCCCACTGTCCCCTTGGAGACAACGGGCAGAAGGGAAGCCCCAGGAGCAGCCAGGATGGAAGCCCTGGTGGCCAGCTGCAGCATGTGGGTCACACGAAACATCTTTGCCACAGGACAGCGCTGAGAGCCTTCAGCACCAAGTCCATGTGGCACTTGCTCAAAGAGGCTTTGAACCACTCAGCACACGTATATG
Organism: Anseranas semipalmata; assembly: GCA_013399115.1. Taxonomy (NCBI): domain Eukaryota; kingdom Metazoa; phylum Chordata; class Aves; order Anseriformes; family Anseranatidae; genus Anseranas; species Anseranas semipalmata. Next base: position 934,224 of record VXAA01000923.1, on the reverse strand, counting down.
TTTTCATATGGTACCCCAATGCATGCAACATCCCAGCTCCCTCATGCAAGAGCATTACTTAGATTGGCCAAAATGGTATTTCAGACATGCTGAACAGAAAAAAAGACAATACACCAAAGAGTAATAACGTCTCTATTAAAGGTGTGCGTGCACTGGGGTGCACAGCACAGTGTGGCTATGGGCAAGGGCCAGGCAACATGGATTTGGCCAGTCTGACTTTTGGTCTCAGGGTCAGGGAACCAGGGAACCGTGTCGCTAAATGAAACACAGCCCAGACAGATGGAGTCTCAGGCTTCTGAGAAGTCTTCTGCTAACTTCATGAAACCCCCATAAGATGTATAATAGCAGAATAACTGCTGCCTTTCCTCATCTTTTAGGCTTATATCGCTCAATTTTTAGGCGTACAAAATTTTCTTGATAAAACAAGATTTTGAAATATGATTTAATCCAACCTGAATGCTGGAAGTCATTATTACAAACAGCAATGCAAATGTCTATGCTATAAAATATTAAAACAAAGTCTTCCATCATTTGGAAACTTTTTGATAGAAACAAATCCAATTTTAATAAAAACAGTATTTAGCCATACAGATTTGAGAAGCAAATATATTAAAAAAAAACATCATTACAAGACCAAAAAGAAAACATAATTGGAGAGATTTGAAACTATTTTCTGGAGTGGGGATGTTTTTGTTTTTTTTTTTTTAAACACATTTTACACTTACAGATGAACTCTAGTTTAGAGTAAATGCAAAGAAACAAAACTGTTTTCAATGTCATTCACACAGACATTAATCTCATAGAATACTGCTGTTTTCAATCATGTTAAACAGTGTTAATTTTTTCTCATTATCAGTAAAACAAAATAAGTACATGCTGAGGATAAGGAAACAGCTTTGTTTATCTTCAAAATCATGTGCTTACCAGAACTAAAGCATGTATTTGCCATATGTCAGCCCCTGCCCCCTTCTTTAAATTACATATTCATTAATATAGCACAGTGGTGTTACATTGTTAGCAAGGAATAGAGCACATTTTAAAAAGCAATTAAGTGGGATAAAACTACTTGAGAGAAAGGTTTTCCACCACTACCACCAGTATCTTAGGGAGACCAAAGGGGAAACCTGACACGGAGGAATGTCAGCCTGAACTTGATGAATTTTTACTGAGAGCAATGTTCCCCCCTCAACAGCTTCCCACTTCATTTCACAATACCCTCCCTTAGTTTCCTTTTATTCTATGAAAGGACGACCACGAGATGGATCTGTTTGGATCAACGTATTTAAGAGAGCCATATCTTCTGTTATTGTTTCAAGCTCAAAAACTCAAACCATCTGTATTTTACATGCAGTCTGCCAGCAAGGGCTGTTTTGCCAAACAGCTCGTGCATGCTGAATCCAACACATCCTGGTCCCGAATGCACGAAGCTGATTCAAACACTCCCCCAGACAACAGCAGCCTTTCCATAGGACCCACATTTCAGCTTCCTGGGCTGGTGAGACTGGAAACATCAACAGCTCGGGACAGCCTCAACACCAGGTCAAGCCTGAAGTTTCCTCCTTTGCTCTTTTGGTACTGGGATTGGAGACAAAAAGTCTGATGGCTCGGTTTTATGGCTTAGAAGGGAGAGCCTCGAAGAGCGCGATCCCTACATTAAATGAAAGCAGATTCTCCCCGGCCCAGAGGAAGTCCAGTGCTTAACCCTGTTCTGCTTGCAAACGTTGTTACATTGTTGAGGCGGACATTATATTTTTAGAGATGAATGTAGCTATGAGTTTTAACTCATAAATAACTCAAAGAGAACCTTTATTTCTATAGTGAAATGAAAACAGAGGTTTGTTAAATTCTTTCTAGCTTTTTTTTTTTTTTTTTTAATAGATAACAGTGAAAAAACTTTTTATCTGTCCTTGAACAATACTACCAATATCCTCACAACTCCTCTCTGTTTCCTTGGGAGTTAGGGTGCTCAGCCTTTCCCAAGTTTGGCTTCTAAATCAACATATGTTTGTTATTTAAGTTATATTGTCATTGCTTCCTTTCTGTTCTTGTAAGAGCCAGGCATGACGAGGCTGTTTCTCCCAAGCCTGCAAGTAGCATCTTTAAAATGCAACTATTGCGTTATCCACACCCCTACAAGAACTAGAGAGAAAACACTTTTGCTGCATAGAAAGACTGCCAACTCTAACCACGCTGCAATAAAAAGCCAGACCTGATAAAAATTCCATTACTTGCTTATCTGGAGCAATTCTTCCCAGTTCAAAGGGTCAATTTCACAGCAGGGCACCAGCGCTTATCAGCCAGCTCCGCTGAGCCTTTCACTTGCAAAGAGAAGTGTTGCCTCCAATGGGCATGACAACGGCACTATTAAGCAGCCACTTCAAAGATATAGATGTTGTAAATGCTTTGATTTTGCCCAGCGTTGTACGCCAGCACTACCCAACGGACTTCTTCATGCAGAGGTTGGATTCTTCACGAGGAAAGGGAAAAGCAGGGAATAAAGCCACGTGAAACGCAGCAAGCCGATCACGTGCCTCGACTTCTAAATCAGGTCTCCACCTTTTCCTAGGCACAGCTGAATATTGCAGAGATTGTGACAAAGTTTATTCCATTGTCTCTCCCTGGCCTCCTCTACCAACTTGGGCCAGACCTGGCAAAAATACCTAAGGCCTACTCATGTAATTAACACCATGCTCCTAAAATCAGGGCAGAAAAGTACACCTGTGAGAGGAACAACCGGTCTGCAGCTTCTCCCCGCTCACCTGGCTGTTCTGTGGTTGTGCCCAGGCATACTTTGCATCACTGCTGCCACCACAGACACTTTTCAGAAAGGGTTCAAAATACAGGGGCAGCAGTGACAGCCACAACAGCTGCTAGAGGCATAACATCAGTAGTGCTCTAAGCACAAAGAGAAGCCCATATGTGACTGAGAAACAAGGTTACTACATGATAGGTTCGACTAACCTGCTGTATAGAGGGAGCTGAAGCCCCAGGAATGTGTGTGCATCCCGCAAACCTGCTGCCCTCCTTGTGGCAGGAGGAAGCACAGGGACAACAACAATGCTACCGAGGAGAACTTGCAGGATTGGGCATTGAGATGAGCAGATCTGTTGATTAGGTGCCTGTCTAACGACCCAGCTGGACCCATTTTACGCAGGCTGTGTAGGCAGGAGAGCCAGTCCTCTCTCTGGTGATTTACAAGACATGGGGTTTGGTCGCTATCTTCCTACTTGGAACGAAGTTGAGGAGACTGGGCATGATCAGCACTGACCGGCTGGTCGTTCCCCAGTTATCACAGCAGCATCTGATACATGTCATACATATTAAGGAGCATACGTGGTCATCCAACATCTGCTGGTCTGCATTAGGGCTGGATGCACATACCTTTATCTAGATCTAAGATGACTAGCCTCACACGTTTTCCAGCATTTGATCTATGACCTTTTCTTGCACATAAACCATACGTTTTAAGTAAAACTCCCTTGCCCCGAGAGCAAGAAGTTCACACGTCATTCATCTTTTAAAATTCCTTTTCACTTAGTTCTCTCCCCTCTTTTCTTTGGAGAAGTGTCCCAGAGTCCCAGCCTTGTTTTTTCGGGCCAACCATCTGCTTGGATGGAGCAGCATCCTTTGGAAAGAGCTCTGCGCAATCTTTCGACCGTCTGCAGTGCAGTTCCCTTGACCTGTCAGCTCCTAACCCCTGGGACGCCCAGAGCAAGATGTGCCAGGAAAGATTGCAACAGCAAGAAGCTTCATTTTCACATGAATGAGGACACCACAGGAAGCTTTTCAGCCCCAAACATTTCCTGTCTGATCAACAGGCCACAGTTTACACATAGGAGTAAACATGTGACCCAGAGCAAATCAAGGCCATCTACTCTAAAAGGTCTGTTGAAAACACATATAGAGCTTGATTAAATTAAGTTTTAATTCTAGAAAGCAGCTTAAACTCAGCTAGGGGTTAGTTTCAATTTTCACTGAAGGATTGCTCTGATTTTGTCTTTTTTTTTCCTAGTTACTCACTCTGCTCACATTAAATCTTATCTTCACAAGGGAAAAGGAAGCTTTCACTTGGACCTCCTGTGCGGTTCATGCAAGCACAGCTGAGAATGGTATGGGACGCAAATGACAGCTGTTACAATACTGCATCCCAGCAAGTTACAACACATCAGCAGAGTCCCAGGAAGGGAGCCCCGCACACCTTCCCCCATCCCAGCATTTTTTTTGTAAGAGCAGCTCACGCCAAGGTGCTCGCTGCACCTTGCAGCAGGCTGCAGATCCCTTGGCCAATCCAACAGGCAGCATCCCAGGCATTCCCCAGTGTGTGCCCATGACCAAAGGCATGTTGTAGCTTCAATAAACCTTAGCAGGGCAAAATAAAACCTTGACAGGCTGAGGTTGATCTAACATGTAGGTTATAAACGCTTGTCTTAGGGCTTTATTCCATCCCAGATAACATACATCTATATGCCCTCTCCTTCCATGCCCCCAGCAGCAAAGAAAGATGGCTTGTGGTTCTGACTTGCACACATGTATTCTCTCTCACTCTTTTGTCCTCTCCCTCCCACCTCCCTTCTACTGCATCATCTTTCAATTAGTCACAGGAGTGCAGTAAAACACACAGCTCTCTGATCTCTTAGACCATCTTTTATTTACAAACATGAGTACCTGTCTTCCAGTCTCTAGGAGAAGCAATTTTTCTGGAAAGAACACACTTTTCAGAGAAGAAGAATAAAGAAGACAGGATTAGAGGAATGAGATAAGAGATGCTTTAAATGTTTATGCTGGCAATCTGTAATAAAAACACTGGATTAAGGAACCCTTAAAAGTTAAGACTACCTTCTTTTTACTGGCCATACTTCATTTACAGCGCACTTTATATAGGACAGGGATTTTCCCCTCTACATTTCACAGAGGCAGGTCACCTGCCTGTCTCGTCCTGTAGAAGTTACAGAACTCATAAACACAGATTAGTAGGAAATAGATTAGTTTATATGAAAAGAAGAAACAGTGGAGGGCATGAAGCTGGTTCTGGAAACAGGGTCAGTGGCCTCCTCCATTTATTTGTTTTGTTGTCCTTTTTCTCATGATACCTTATTTCAAGTACCTCAGGCTCTGTCTAGATCAGGAAGCTGTATTACTCTGAGGTTATGAATGCTGTCACCAGAAATATACTTCTACTGGCATAGGAGTTTCCTTTCAGCAGGTAGAATAAAGTTTGTCATAAAGGTATTAGCAAGGAATCTTTGTACAGAGTACATATTTATCAGCAACTCTTTTCATTTTCCCGCTTTCCTGAAACACACAGCAGCACTCAGGGGACGACCAGTGCTGCCAGGTGAGTGCTGGCACACTCACAGCCAGCACGCACACCAGCCGGCCCTCCGCTCCAGCCGCCACCGTTCGTCAGCCCTCCCAGCACTTGCGTGTCAGAGGAAACCTGTACAGGCAAGTCTTTGTGCATCCGTAAACACGTTGTTTTAGGTATACACACTTCAAAATAGAAAGTATTTCTATACCAAGCCACATACTTTAGCCACAACAGCTATACGTCCCCAGCCAGCCACCACGGCACTCTGCCATGGGAAGCACCACGGCTGTGCCAGAGGATGGGCTTATTCCTCCAGTGGCTGCCAGGGTCCATCCATCCGTTCCCCTCTGTTAGCAATTAGATGCAACATATTCATTCCTTGCTCTAGAAAAAATTCTAAGCCAACATCACAGAACTATGAACAATGATCCTCGGGAATCTAATAATGTTTAGTAGGCTTTACGTGAAGAAAAAAGCTAGCGTTGTGCTATTATTAATAGCTCAGGTTTAGTAAGTACTATGCACACTCCCGAGCCGTGAATTGCCACACAGATTGCACAAGTCTGCTTAAAACAAGTCATTTGCAAGGTGTTTAGTCATCATGCTATTGTCCACTGGTTTGGGCAAGTTTTACAGTAATAAGCTATAGGACATCAGGATAAGATGCATGTGTCATTTTAGCTCGTGGAGAACAGTTAAGTCAACACCACTCCTCCAACGCGCACACACAAACAGGAACCTGACTGACAGAACAGCACTGCCCTGCAAAGCTTAGTTAAGATCTCATCACCTCATATCCAGATGGCTCTCCTGGACAACACCGTTTTAACTGCAGCACAGCCTCTCGTCTTGTAACTTTACTTGAGGAAACAGAAACAAAATACCGCAACAAGATTCTGCAGTGTGCAATTTATCCTGAAACATCTCTTTATTGGACCAAGATGCAGGAATAAGTATTTCTTAAAAATACCACATGCCCAGCTTTATAGCTTAATATAAGACAGCCAGGGTAGTCCTGGGAACAGAACAAAGCAAGAGTCTCTGTATGTAAGGGTTTATCAGAAGCTGACGGATTAGGTTTTCTAAAATATTGCTGGTCTAGAAGAGCTGATCTCTTCATTAACGTCATTATCTTAAGTTACTCCATCATCACCCCTTTGGGTTTTCTCATGTTGCTTGTCACTTTCTAAGCATATCTCCCTAAGAAAAGCCTTGCTGTAGAGTTTTTTTCATGGCACTGAGAAGACAAAAGTTTTGCATCCTCTTTTGCATTTTGAGGTTCACAGTTGTCCACTTTTTTCCTGGGAGAATGTTTTTTTTTTATTTTTTTTATTTTATTTTTTTTAAGTGGAAGACCAGGTTAGTCCATTCAAAAGTTTGGAGGGTTCAAAACTTAGATGTGACTCAAAATCAAGTCAGTGAAGAGAATGAGGCGCTGGGCAACAAGCCCTTTGTGATATGGCAGCTGGGCTCTTTGCCAGTCACAGCTCTAGAATCAGTATTGGAAATGGTAAAATACAGAAAGTTTCAGCTGTCTGAGCCTGGACCCCTGAACGCACACATCTGCAAAGATGTGCGTGCCTACACCAAGCAACAGATCAAGAGCAGAGATTCACGAGCTAGTAGAGACTCGGGCTCATAAATCCACATGATGCAGTGCAGCTGGATATTCAGCTTGGGCCAGCAACAATACAGTTGCATTTACATAGCTCTTGTGCTGCTGAACTTGGATGTCTCTATCGCTTTCCCCCAAAGCTTCTGCTTCCAAGGAAGTGCAGCCAATTTGGGAATGCTGGGAACACACATCTGGGGTATAGAAATGCTCCAAGTAAAAGCTGATGGGATGAATGACCGTCTTCCTGCCAGCTAAAGGATGGATGCGACCTAACAACCAACCCTCTTCCCCAGCCCCAGCCCGCTGAGCAGCTGCGATACCCAGCAGCAGGAGGGGGGATTCAGGTGGACAGAAGAGCTAATGCAGGCAGTCTGGATCCGGAAACAGATGCTCAAAAAAAAAAGATACCAGAGAAAAAAAATGTTAGAAGAGCAACGCTGTTTAAGTTTCAAATAGGACTTCAGTCCTTCCCCAAATCGGAGTAAACTCAGAAAGGATTATTTCTTGCAGTTAAACTTTTGCATATTGGTGAGACCACGAGCCCCGATCTGCCAAACAGCCTAATAATGATTCTGAAGTTTTATTTTAATGATGTCCAATGGGATAAATAAGCAGCACAGTCAGCACTAGCAGTGTTGGGAAAAAGCCAACACCAACGCAGCAGATTGAGCTGGGACTCAGAAATCGGGAGGAAAGCTTCTCAGGGAGGCCTGTAGCCCTAGGCCAAAACACAAGGCTGCTGCACAGAGAAGGGAAGGGAGAGGAAGGGAAAGGCAACAGGAGACAACCTCCATTAAGCCACGTAAATCACTGGAACTACTTACATGGAGTGATGATCACTGGGAAGAGAGCTCTAGATCACTGGGATGAGAGGTCCGACCGCGCGCTGGAGGCTGTTGGAGATTGCTTCCCCTTCCCTCCGTATTAGAGTTCATCTTGACGCAATACAACCACATTTTCTTTGTTCTCCCCACTTATCTGCTTTCCTCTTGATCACAGAGGGCAGGAGGCAGAGGAACACCGCTGTGCCAACCTCCCGCTGCTGCTCACCGTGCCCTGCTGTGCTGGTGTCACCAAGCTGGAGGACCCCGGCCTCTCAGGCTCCAGCAGTGCCACGAGACTACAGCTGCTCCTGGAGGGCAGGGGAAGGCACAGCTGACACAGGCTCAGTAACAGCATCTGCATTTTCAGAGGCTGCCCCTGCAGTGGAAACACTCCTGGGCAGGGCCACCTTGGTCCAAAAGGCAGAGCTTCCAGAGCAGTGAGCCAGAAAAACGTGGTGTGCCATGGCTGGAGAGGATGGGTTGCTCCATGGAGAACATACCCTGCTTTACATGCAGCCTAGTGCCGCTGGCTCGCTTCTGCCCAGGAATCAAGGATGCCTGGCACTGCCACGGGGTTTTGCATCAGACTTCCTTCTGCTTAAGGCCTAATGGGGCTTCAGCTCTCAACTACACCGTGATGGCAACACTATCCCTGGCAGCCTGCCTGGCAAAAGGAGGACCTGCCCCACAATCTGCTTATTTTCAAAGTGACACACATGGGCCTTACAATTTCTCTACCCAAGGCCATCTCATTTTTTGCAGCTTTGCTGCAACACTGACCCAGATGCACTCCCTCTTTCATTTTAAAAGATCTAAAACGAAGTCATCTCAGCACCCTGGTGACTATTGCTAGAACAGGACTCAGAAGTGCAGGGAGGGAAAGACCTTGAAGCAGGACCACTGGGAGGCAGAGAGGACACAGAGACTGAGCTACAGCAGAGCCACACGGCTGCAAGCTCTCCCTATACTTCTATATAACATATACACTAAACATACATGTATATGTACACACACGCTACAAGATATACACAGATAGACAAGACTATACCCAGGCAAGATGATTCCAGAGCACTTAAGGACACAACAGTAGACAGGCTGAGACAAGCAAGTAATAATAGTTTAAAAGAGCAAGCTGACAGCTAAAAGATGCAAAGGAGTTTATTCTAAGAAGTACCTCCATCTATTTTATGGTGGAATAATTCATTCTGTATTGAGTAAAATTTGTTTCCCGAATAATTCATGCAAATAGACTTCAGATAATTTTCTTCTTAATTGTTTGCGTGGGTGCAAGATGATTTTGACCTGAAAGAAGTTAACCTGAAATCCCTGCCAAGCTCAACAAGCCTTAAATTGTTGTGTTTTATATTACATGTATATTATATATATATATATATATATATATATTATACATATATAAAATTTTATGACTAGACCCAAAATGTTTGTGTAGAGCCATGGCTCATTTCAAATGGCCCACTTTTCTTACAGTGCTAACCTAGCAGCCAGGTGGTACAGCTCTTGGTTTGCTGCACTTCAGAGCTCTTGAGCCAGACATGGACTGTTGAAGGAGAAGATAGTCTTCCACTTGCACTGAGAACCATCCACAGAGCTTCTGCTTCATAAAGCTTCGCAAAAGATCAAAAAGGTTGGACTCTCTCATTCCTAGCCCCAAAACAGGCTCACAGAGTATGCAGACTTGCGCTCGTCCTGGCGAGCGGCACGAAGATCTGTTTTGTTTCCACCAGAACACTTCCAGTCACTGGAAAGCCTAAGTACAAGCATGTATCTGTGACCACATTTCTCCTCACCGAGGCAAACACATTGCAGATATTCCTCTCCCCAGCAGAAGAGACATTTCTGGAGCTCATCTTTGGAGCTTTGTCTGTGCTGCATCCCCAATGCATACCACTAAGCACATATGAATTAAATTGTCAAGCAAGACTACCTCCCCTCCCTCTCTGCAAAAACCCTCAAGAAATCCTACATCTCAAACCACATCCTTATTAAAAAAAATTAATAAGTAAATAGTCAGAAGGGTGTGTGCAAGCCACTAAACCAAAATTCCTGAACTCTAATCCTCTCCAACAATAAAACTTTCTGCTTCTGCCAAACCACTTGGTCCATCTGTTTCACTTTTTTCTACTGTAAAAATGAGAATGCAGCTTCCTCTACTTCACAAAAGCAGCCTGTGGACTCGATGCTTATAGTGTCTTTCTCTGAATAAGCTTTTCTTAGTTTCAAATCATTTTGTCTCTGAAGTTTCAGATCTTGTCTAACAGAAAGCTCAGGTGATTGCACAAGCACTAATTCTTGTGACTTTGTTATAAACACAAAATTATCTGCTTTTTTGTTGTTGCTATTGACAAAATAGCTGGGAAAAAAATGGGATTTTGACCTGGATTTTCTTGAGGGGTAGGAGGTAGAGAAGAGAGCATCTTTCCACTTAAATGGCACTGCTCTCTTGAAAAGTCTAAATTCAAAAGAACCAAGAAAGTGGTTCAGCCAAGCTGCTTCCAGGTTTTCATTTGAAAGATCAACCTCTTCCCTGAAAATCCCAAACTCGGAGAGTGTCAGTATGTATTTACTCTAACATCTTCTCATCGTGAAGAAAAAAACTAATCACTTAAAAGGAGGATTCCCTTTTAGTTAGTCATGAAAGAGCTAATTAATACACTTTAATATTTCAATAATGTAAAATTTGAAGGAATTCCATTTCTTGCCCTGTGAACCTTCAAAAACACATGCTATGGAGAACCTGGCCACCAGTCCATCAATATCAAGGTAACTAATCCAATATCCTTTGTACCTGAGGCTAGAAACAACTATTTAAAAACATATACCACTCAAATGCAACCATTTTTAGGCATATTTCTTTGAGACAGGGAGCAGAGATGGCTTCAGAGCAACTTCAAAAATGTCTTCTGCAGGCTACCTTTAGAGGTAGTGTTCCTGTGGGTGGATGTATGTAAATAAGAGTTCCTGCTCCTCAGGGTTTCATATGGAAACATTTACTAAGTTAGACCAGCATAAATGGCTGTAAAATCTTAGGACAAACCTTCTCCTTCAACAGTAGATACTTCACCTCAGATTTTATTTGTAATTAAAATGTTCCACAGGAAATAATAACCCTAGGCTTAATTAGGTAATTAAACCTGTTCTTGAAGACTTATGTAATGCAAAAGAACAATCATGCAGATGGAAAAAGTTTAAAATGGTACTAAGCTACTAATTATACACATGCACAAGTTATAAGAAAAAGCTTCTTTCTTAAATCTCTTATTCTAAATTTGGCAAAATTACATGTTTAACAACCAGCTGCTGTGCATCTCAAGTGAAGAGCTTACTAATGCAATGCTACACTAAAAGCCACACTTATTAATTCTCATGGAGTTAGAAGACTCAAAAGAAGCAAATCAAAGAGATTCACAAAAAGCTTATTAAGCCTACTTTCTAGATCCTGTAATGCTTAGATGTGCCAGGAGTTCAGAATAACTTATCTTTTCATGATTGTAGATGTTCCTTCCCCACCTGCCTGTCCCACCCTTCTCTAAGATGCTCAGTAATAAGGATGTTAAACTGTCCTACTTTACAGCTCGCAAAAGTACAAGGATTAAAGAGGGTGGGGAAAAAATAAAGTACAATTATTTTTCTTTGCGAGTACGTGTTGTACTGTTGTAAACGAGATCTGATGAACCAGCTCTTGAAAATCTTGAAAAAAAAAAGACATGGATTTGCCCTATACTAAGCAACCTTACGGGGATTCAAATGATTTTAAGATGGATGCTTTTCATTCAACTTTGCAACTTTTTGCCCAATATAGCTACAGTCCAAGTTGGAATTTGCATCTCAGAATTACTTTCCTACAATCAGCCTATGGTTTCATGAACATTCGTAAATAAATAAATAAATGCAGTTATACCTATTGGTATAGGAATGAACTTCCCTAAAGTATTTAAATCAGTTTACAGCTGTACATTAAGTAAACAGCCAGTGGTATTTTACAGCAAGTCAGACAGTTCTCAAAAGCTTTTTCAATAATTTTGTCTTGCCTCATAGAACTTGGACCACAGAAAGGAAGAAAATATTGTTCTTCCTCATAGCTCCCTCTGCTGATTAGATCTTCATAGCTTGTCACACTGCGGAACACTGCCAGAAGACTGTTCAGCCATTATGATTTTAAAAGAAGTCAGAAATATTTGAATGCTATTGTATAAATATTTGTGTCAAATCTCAGAAAAATAGAGCATCCAAACAAATCAGTCTTGCGTGCTCCAAAGCTACTCAGTTCCATGAAGCCCCTGGGAAAAAACACTAAAGTCTGATGTCTCCCAACCAAAACAAAACTAACCATTTTGAAACCTCACAAAAGAGTCCAGCTTTTCAGAAGCTGGGACAATAATAATGCCAAATTTATTCATATTTACTAATCAGGGTTTTCCAGAAGTGTTGCATAATTTGAGATTCTTATCTCCAGATCACAAAGGCATCTTAGTATCAAAAAAATGCAAATCATCTCGTCTATACAGGAAGCAGGAAATAAAGAGAAACAGGAAACCAAGCAACTCTTGAAATTCCTGAAGTCCTAAATTGAGTCCTATCCTAAGAGAACAGATGCTGCCCATCACACTGCCACATTTATTGGAACTTTAAAATGGTTATATTTTGCCTTTCTCTTCTCAATAGAAAGTTGCCTATTCCCTGAGCTTAAATGTACAGGCTTTCCTTTACAAGTTGAAAGCTGATCTCTCAACACTAACACACTGATGAAAAATTCACCAAGTATTAAGAACAAAACAAAAAAAAGTAGTAACCATTTTAAGACTATCTTACAGCAACAGTTTCAACTACTTTACGTTATGTAGCATTTTTGTACCTGGAACTTCAAAATCCTGATGAAGGCTTCACATGAAGTCTTAGGGGCTGGAAATTCAAGTTTCTTCCTTTCTCAGTAATGTTTATCTATGCAAAGTCTTAGCAACATTTATTATCAGTAAAGAGTACAACTAGACTGAAGTCTTCTACTTCAAAGACCCATATTTGATAGATCCTCTATAGAGCTATCACTGGGGGGGGGGTCTAAGTGAAGTAAGTTTTCTGCAATGCAACAGAAGACAACACAAGAACAGAAAAATAAGTTTTATACTAGCCAATTATCTGGTTTTCATTTGATTTTTTTAAAAAAGTAACTCTTAGTAACCTACTGCCCTTCAGAAAAACACTAAGGTTTTCTTTGGCCTGTGACAGTAGCCAAGGGACCCAGTAGTTACTTCACCTGACCTAATCAGCAAGGATTCACTTGTGCACATCTAGATGGCACAGAACAGGAGTGGCATAGTGTAAGAATTGTGAAAATCAACACTTCAAAAATACAATTCATGGTCAGGTTGCATCTGTTCTTTCAGCTGAGTCCCTTAACTGTGAAAAGGCCACGTATGCCTAACTTGCTTCCTTCGTACAATAGCTCATGCAGCTTCTATAACACGGCTCCTGTGAAGTCTAATATATGGATTACTTGTAATTAAGGAACACGCAAGTTCATTCCAGTTAGTCATTAGTTAAATGCCACATCCTCCAAGATACCTGTATGTTCAAACCTCAGCTCCTCACCTGTGCATCCCACAGCCTTGATGACACTCCTAAGCACAACCACTTGGCTGTTTTGTTTCTCTTCATCATCCCCACGCGAGTCTGAGCTGTTTCAATGTTTCTCACGAAAACAAAGACGAGGTGTAACAGTAATGCTGCTCTAAACATTGAGACAGGCGTGTCTGTCAGGTGTCACTTGACATTCCCGCTACGGCAACGGGAAGAGCCAAACCCAAACCAGGCAGGCTTTCTGCAGTACCTAAAACTCTGACACCAAGTGCTCTCCTCATTTTTGGCAACGTATTAAACACACAGTGGTCAACAACTGCTCTTTGAAGATGGGTCTTCCCAAGTATTTGTCTTGCCTCAATTCAGTCTGCGCAATCTGCAGCTTATTCCTACCTTTTGGGTACTCCAGCCTAGTGCTGGGCCACTACGTACCACTTCTTTCTGCTGGAGTGGATCAGTAGCCCTCTTCTCTGGTTTCCTGAGAGTGGCATGGACTGAAGCATCCGTGGCCTGGCAGTATGAGGTCACTCGATGGCTACCATTATTATTTTATTCTAAGATCAATGGAAGTAGCCACTACATTTAATAACTCTTGCAAAGAAATAAGAAAACCATGCTCGATGGGTTTTAGCTACTTATGCTCCAGTTCAAGGGCTGTGTTTCAGGCAGCAAGACCACCGCATGAGTGCTTGCCCAGCTTTTGTAGCCAGGTTCCAGTTACTGTAAGGCCTTTACCTTGGCCTTCCACAAACAGATCTTCAGTTGCAGGAAAGCATGTCCATATACATCCATTTCTCTTACTCCAATTCTGTTCAGATCCCTTACTGTTCAAGCTTTTCCCTATACATATCCTGAAATTCATGAAATAGATGCATAAAACCACCAGAGTATAAAACACACTTCTCCCAAGAATACCAATTACCTCCAGCTTCAGAAACGTCAATGTCCTTTGAGAATGGCTAGACAGAGCCATCTCCTGGCTAGAGAGTAAACAGAACTTATTGAATGTAAATATTCACCTTAATGTTTGTGAATGAGTTATTAATCCATTGCAAAAGAAATCTTTTGTGCAGATTCAAGGATCGGTTTCAAAGGTTAGTCTTCATATGTGAATACTACAGTCCCTCAAAGCAATCAATCAGTAACAGCATGGATGATGGAGAACAACTCATCCTGTTTGCTGTTAGGTTTTTGGAGAGTGTAGACATGAAGTTAACAACAGCTCTGAGGTAGAAAAAAAAAAAAACAACTAAACCTCTCCCGATGGCTTGAGAAACACTTAAGCAGCAATCAAGCTTTATCCATCTGTTCTTAACAGAAGTCTCAGAAGAGAACCCATGGTCCAGGAGACAAACTGCATGCACACATGGTCAGTACTATTAGGCATCTCCCCCCCACCCCAATCCTGTCTGATTTCCTTGTGCATAGCACAAGCATAATTAAACTCAGTTACCTTGAGTTGTCAAGAACAATTGGAAAAAAACAAGTAATAGTTCTGTTGTTTTTTTTTCCTCCAGTCTATAAGTTAGCATGCTGAGTTTAACAGTATTTAAGCTTCTAAATATTTTACACTGTAGATTTGCTTAAAAACATCATAGAAATAACAGTATCCTTACACAGCTTTCAATACTATATCTCAGTAGGCTTCAAAGCTGTAATAATCGTTTCTTAGACAGGAGTTGCTATTAGAACTCTTCTGAAATGGCTTCTCTGCACAGCATAGCTACCACCCGTGTGCAAGAGCCATTTTCCGTTTTCTACCAACACAGAATAAAGACGCAAGCATGGCAGACAAACTTTCTCCTTTGAACTGAGTGTATCTGTACAGATTCCTAGTTAAGCCAAGACTCAGGACTGTTAACAGATGTGAGAGGTTACAGTTAAATGAACTGATTTTGTTCAATTAACAATCTTTGTTAGTTTCCCTCACTCCTAAAGGAAGTATTTCCATCTCCCTGAATGGTTGCAAACACTGACCCACCTGTAAACATAAACAGTACAAACAAGCCTAGACACATTAGGGCATGCAGGGAAACATGCCAGAATCACTAGGCTGAAGCCCAATGGCACCATGAAATGAAGTGGAATAAAGAACTTGTCATAGCAGCAAGAGCAATCTGTCATCATCTTCTCTGGATTGTGAGTGTGAGCAGAAGGAAACTGCAGCGCCTCAAATCAGACTATTTTGTATCCCCTTACCTCAGAGGGACCAGAGGCTTTTAGATCCTAGCTCTGATGTTTTCACCTGCTACAGAGCAACCGTCTTTCATTTCCCTTCTTAGGGACAGATGAGGCTATGAAGTCCCTTAAAATACACTCTCTTCAGCCACACCACAAGGTTGCTCTACTGTCCATATTACCACTTCCAAAAGACTTCTGGGTTTGAGCCTTAAAGTGAAAACCCAGCTCTCCTTGTGAAATCCTCGTAAGTTGACCTTGATACACAAGCTCCTACAGCACAAGAAACATGCTGCAAACTGTTAAAACAAAGTATTTCCAAAGTCTTTTCATTTTCCCGTGTATCACCATTCATACGATGGCAAGAGTAGGCACAACCGTCAGCAGCAGCAGTGGCTCGTGGCCCCATGCCAGCCTGGGCACCATCTCAGAGTGGATCATGTACACCCCAGTGTGTGGCTCCTGGGCTAGAGCAGTGCATGACTGAGGTCGCTGAAGTGAAGTGGAGCACTATGGTCCTGCACTAGGGCTGCAGTCCCCTCCTACACGTGTGCATGAGCAACATCTAGATGATGGGAAGCATTTCACGTAGGCTGTCTGGCAAGTCACAGATGCCACTTTTAAGTAACACAGACATTATTCATAGCCAGTCACTGCTTGCTATCTACAGATAACTGATTGCATTCAGACCAGATTGGAGACAAGGTTGGTTAAAAAAAAAAAAAAAGAGCCAGACAATCTGGCCTCTCCAAGCTCCAGCCATTCCTGCACGCAGAAAGTGGGAAAGCCTTCGACAGCCGGGACCCACACTTCAGCACAATAGCTGCTCAGAAGTCAAGAATACAGCAAGATAATGCATTACCGACCAAGCACTGCAGAAACCTCAGCAACTTGAGGCTGAATCTGCCTTTTTTTTTTTTTTTTTTTTACTGCAGCTGGACAATCTGGCTTTATGTTCCAGTCCTTTCCTGCTCTGTGTTTGTGTACTCATTTTTTTTTTTTTTTTTTTAAACATCCAGACTTTCAGATCAGCACACAGTGTAGTAGCAGAAGAGATCGTGTAACAGTTCAACTGGCCATGTGAATACGTGTGGCCTGTTTTGCATTTTTTAATTGCATGAATAAATCTGGTACTTTTTTTTCTTTTAAAGATTTATAGTCATGACAATACATATGTAAATTAAAACACAGTAAGAACGGTGCAGATTGCTGGCAATGCAGAGTTTCTACACCGGTCCATCTTCACTTAACCGTATCACTTCAAATGAACTCATTTTTACACCGATTGTACTATTGGCCTCTTTGCTAAAGCATGGTGTGGCTTGCTTATTACACAGCTGCAATAAGGACCTCCCTTCCCTAGAAGCAGGATATAATAACGTAACACTTTTTGGCAAGTACTTCAGAGCCACAATGCACATAAATCAACTTTAATTTCTGTTTAATTAAAAAAATTAAGAAGTTTGTTATCACCAGTTTTTGTGACTCACAGTAACACATTCAAATCAAGGAGTTTGCCCTCTGAAAGAATATCGTAATATTTTTAAAATGCAGTTGTGTTCATAGTATTTAAAAATATTGAAGCTGCTGTAGGAATTTTATGATAACTTAACTATTAGACCACAAAGCTGAACTGCTAACAAAATGGTTTTACACAGATGTCTATAAAAATATAAATTCATGTCAGAGCATCATCCTCTAAATAACAGTTACTTAATTTTAATACTCTATAACACTTCCCTTCCTGGAGGAACTCACCTTTGTTAACACCAAAAGCCAGTAAAGCTGAGTAAGTAACATGCAATTTGGCACTGCACTTCTCTACAAGCCCCCAAATCTGGGACCTCTGAAATCCCCGTTAAGAGCATAGTAAGGGGGACACAGTAAGAATGCAATTAACTTTGTTAAGCTTTCTCGTATTTCTGCTTTTGTATGTGTGATATATATGAGATGCTTTTTGTAAGCACAGACCTGATTTTGCATTTGTGGGTATGATACTGATCAAATGCTCAAACTAATGACAGAATATGCAGAAGATGTTTACAAAAGCATACACCACAGTCACACTGAAGATGGACTAACTTTAGCATTCAATATCTGACAAGTTCTAGCAGTTTTTAGAGGTTGATGATTATTGCAAAGCATTCCTAAATCTCTTGCCATTGTTGTTTAATTTTTAGGTGAATCAAGATAATTCATGACGCTACTGAGACACACAAATCTAAACTCTCTTCCTTTGGAAAACGAACTCAAGTGCTGGAGTCTTTTCCTGGCACTTTCAAAAAACAAGTTCTTGTGCCCTAGAAAAAGACTCAGAAGATTAGACGGAAAACTGAACTGAACATGACATTGACTACATACAGACTGATTTAGTTTTTTTTTTTTTTTTTAATTAGAAGTAATTACTTCGTACAGACTACTGTATCTTAAAGAAAGGCACTAGGGAAAAAAAGTTTGTTATGTAGGAGAGTTCAGCTTTGTTAGTTACTTTTCTCAACTTAGACCTAACAGACCTGGGGATATGCTTCCCCCCGCCCCACCTCAGGCACGCACTCTTTACCTACCCATCACCTTGAAGGTTCACAAGTTATGTACTTCCAGGTTCCCTCAAGACAGAGGAGATACTCATGTCTCCAGGCATAGAGATCTACAAAGACACACAGGACATCAGAGGAGGGACAAAGGTACTCTAACATTAAGTTTAGCTGAGGTAGTTTGAGAAACTACTGCCTCTGGCTGCTTAACCCATCCTTTTGCCAGATGTCATCTCCCCATGGTACACACGCATCTCAGCCACTGCAGTTGGGTGTACAGCAGTTTGGGTTAGACCCATCGTTACCTGCAGTTTAGACTGAAGCGCTCACTGACGTGGCTGGGATGTTCACAGGATACGCTCACTGCCTCTGCTGGGGAGGGGCAGAAAGTTTTGCCAAAAAGGCCAGTGATCCTTGCTGATGGAGGCAAGGAAGGCAAATGGCTCTAACCCCTGACAATCAATGCTGAGAGTGGTAACCATGGTTAGCAGCCTCCCCAGCTATTGCAACACATCCCAGCATCTCTGAGGAACATTTCACTATTAGGAAAGGGTCCTAAGTGAGCCAAATAAAAAGAAAAGAGAGAGAAAAGAGAAATAGGGCGTACCTGCAGAAAGGGACAAAGCGAGACAAACAAGAACTGGATAACCAGGGACTTTTGAGACATAGTGTAAGGACAGCTTAAACCCATTTATGTTTGGGATGCTGCAGGGATTCTGTCTTTCTTCTTCTGTGCTGACTACGCAGCCTCCTTATGCCAGCACTGGCACTCAGTTGATCTCATGGTGCAACTGTACAAGAATTTAAACAAGGAGAAAGCAAACTCTGCCAAAAAACAAGAAAAGAAAAAAGAGAAAAAGTGAAACTTCCTGTTGATTTGATTCTTTAAGCCGGTTCACCATGAGGTCAGACAAGCAGTAACGCCACTGCAAGGGAAAAGATAGACCACAGCCGGGCTTATCTAAATAGCGCTCTGAGCCAATTGAAGCAGGCCCTATCTGAGCACTTTTCTCTCCACTGTTCTCAAAGCATTATCATCATATCTATGCCAAATAATTCTTCTTTCACAGTCAGATTGACACCCTGCATCTTTCTCTTCTTTTGCAGTTGCACATTGGGGTAGGGAAGAGGGGAGACACAAAGATAAATCCACTGTAGGTAAGAATCAGCTGTTTGGATTAGTAAAGAGTACCTGAGTTTTAAAGTCAAATATGACCTTCTACATCCAGCCTAAGTATCTGAATGTTCAATCTGTACAAAAAGAATTAAGCAGAGATTAACAACTCACGGAAAGAATAAAGAAGTTTTAATTATTTGCCTATAACCATGTAACCAGACTAGACAGTGGTAGACTCACATGCTGGACTGTAACACACAAAAAGAACGAGTTTGCTCCGGAGCTTGGATTTGCACACTGGTGCAAGAACAGTGGAATCCCTGGGAAGCGCGTGCTTTCCGTGCGTGGCCAACTTACCTACCAACACCATCAACCCTCACCAACAATGGGCCCGTTATGCTCAGATACTTCAAACAGTTCTCAAACTGTCCTCAGATGCCCAGAATAGCCATGATATCCTAAGGACAGTCTTCATCATAATCCCCACCAACTTCCACTAAATTCCTGTGGACATCTTTGGGTATCTGCAATTTCAGAGTCTTACCTTTTCATTAAAGCATAACTATCAAACTTCCCTGTTATTCCCAATTCACCCGGAAGGAACCTACACTCAGAAACTCCGCCTGAAAGACATGAGCATGCAACTTAAGCGGCTTGCAAGGGAGCATGATGCAGACATTCTGCATATAAACCAGAACAAACTTGGAGGTTTGAGTTCAGTTGCAAGTACCGGATTTGTATTTATTCAGAATGACCAGTTTCCAAACCTTATTTCCTACCATGGAGATTTAGAAGATGACAATCTTCTACACTTTCATTTGTATTTCCCTCTGGAATTACTGTAGACTCACATTCCTAATCAGTTTTTTCTGAAGCCTTTCCTGTTCTTGTAAACATTTTAAGAACAAATCCCTGACTCGTTTCATAGGCCATGCAGATTGGAAGGGTCTGCTGTCCCACGATTGCTGGGGGACATTGCTCTTCAGCATGACAGAGCTCAATTGTTCGTCACTTATAGCATGTCTCTAAACAGCAACATGAAACCAAATTCAGTGGAGAATGACTGCCTATATTTCATGAAAATGGCTTTTAAATTAATATTTTAGAAGCTATTTTCAAAATAAATCCTACTTATAGCCTAACAGACTCTTAATCAACTCCTCACACCATTTGGAAGATACTTAAGTACCATTTACAGACAACCATGCAGCCAGCTACTTCAGCTATCAACAGTCCAAGAACTAAGGAAGCCATACAAACAGCGTATATACATTCTTTGTCACCAATCGTGATGAAGTCTGGTATCCTCAAAGATTTATTGTACATACAAGGGAAGGAAAAACTGGATTCCTCTATTATCACAATTCTTTCAGTTGGAACACAATCTATTAAAGATTTTCTAGTTTATGAAGATACAATATATGAGACATTGGCTTTCTTACTATCAGTTAATCTAAGGGACCTGCTGCAGAAGTCCCAATGTTGCATTGCTTCAGGACAGTCTGAACTCACTGTCAACCCTGCTTTGAGAGAAGGTTAGGCCAAACTACCCCCTGAGGTTGTTTCCAACCAGACTGATTATATGGAAGTGCCTGTACCTTCTCCTGGGGGAAGCGTAGTGAGTAACTATACCAGCTCTCACATACCATTTGTATCAAGTTTGACCTGACACAAGTAAGTGTGAGTGGTAAAATATGTATAATGGTCCAAAACTCAGTTTTCCAATGGTTCATGCATGTGAAGACTGATGTTTTACAGTTATGATCAAACTCCTCCCATCCAGCATGGTGGCTGCTTCAGTTTGGCAAGAACATGGTTGAAGTGCCACAGAACTCCATTAAAATGGGTTTGTAACATTTCAAGCATAATGTCAACTGTATTTGCTTTTTTTTCCCCCCTCTCTAAAGAAAACAACTATGAGATACAGATGTGTAAGAACTAAGAACTGCTTATACTTCAGTGAGTTACAATAGCTTTGCTTCCTGATGAGTACACCACTCTTGCTAAGTTATCCTTCAAAGTGTACAACTCCCACTCTGCTCAGAGCTGTGCTGCCATTTCATTACCCTTTTCATACTGGGTAACTGTAAGCCTGTTTCTGTCCAAATAAACAAAGGAATAGTTTGAAAAGTAGATAAGGTAATTACTTTATCTTCTTTATCTTCAGATTCTCAGTTAGTTGATCTTCACCTCCTGCATCTTTACTGCTGAATGTTAAACTACTGTGTTTCCACGAGTAACTTTTTTCAGAATCAACATTTCTGTAACCACCAGTGAGCTCAAGTCCCTGAGTGGGAGAAGAGAAGACCCAAGTCTGGAGCAAGTTAACCAGTGGCAGGAAAGAACATATGCAATACTTCAGATGCAACTAAGGCATCTGTAGCAAGTTTAATTTTTCAATGCCTTCCTGACAGACTCTACTGATAAGGAAAAACTTACGGGGAAAAAGCACATTCAGGCTTTAAATTTAAAATCTTTAATTGATACCCTCTTTTTTTTTTTTTGAAGCACAGCTAAAAAAGTGCCAAAGTAATCAATATTTGCCAGAAGTTACTCTATCCCAATATGCAAGGTATCTCCATAGCAATAGTACTGTATGATTTTATTGAACAAGTCAAAGGCAGGTCAGATGAACACATGCAGATTAAGCACAATTTATATATTATGAACACAAAGAAAAACAATTGATTTTTTAAAATGAAATGTTTTGCCTTCCTTAGGGTACAGATGTTTGATTAAAAAGGTGTACTTGGCCTTCAGTGAGAAGCTTCCAAAAAAGTTGCCAGTTGTAGTCTGAAGTTAACTGATTATTTCTATACAAGGTGATTTTGCCCAAGAGTTTCCCTCCTGAAGCATCAGCTTAGATGAGTTAGGACTTCAGAGTACGGCACAAAATACAAGATGGCTTTTTCAGTGTTTTTAGATCTTCATTTTATAAGTGAAGTTCCCCAGGGGTACTACATGCTTCTCTGAAGTTTCTTTGTCCAGAAGCTGCCCTGATGCACCTTACAGTGGCTTTAAAGAAGCTCACAAACTAGGTCCATCAAATGAATTCAGTCCTATTAAAAAAGAAAAGACAGCACCTAAGATACACATTCCACAGAATAAGGCAGTGGATCTTTCAGGCCACTTTTACGAAACAGAGGTGCTATTGGGAAACAGTGATCAGAAATAGTCATTTGTGTAATGTGAGCCCTCCAGTGAACTTACTTGAGCTTCCAGAATAAACAAGAAAACACTGTCCTTGTTTTATAAGATAAAGTGCATTGGAAAACATCTTTGCCATTTATTATATGCCTCTGTGAAGGGAGAGAGCTGTACCTTTTGAAAAGACTAAAGGTCTACCAGAAGTATTAAACTTTCTAGGAAAAGGGTGTCAGAAACAGGAAGGGGATATCAGACGAAGTTAACGGAGACGAGAACCACCAGATAATATGGAGAGTATCCTGCAGAAAAAAAAGGAGTTTCCCATTGATCAGCCCTATTAATTTCACTCCTAATGAAGCTTTCAGGAAAGACATTTGGTCCTTTCTCCCCAGTTCAGGTGAAATGGAGACATTCATAAGCAACTTGTTCTATAAAGAAAGCCGAAACAACTGTTTGCTTTTTAATAACACTAGATCCACATCTTGAAATAATCCACTCAAACCAATTTATCATAGGACTACCAGGCAACAAGAACCAAGTCTCGGCTGGCACTGGCAGGGTTGCACAGGCATGTTATGGACTCTGGGAGCACAGAGATGCCAGAGCTGGCTCTGCAAAGATCCTTCTTGAGTCTAGCAAGGCTCACTGGTCTCTATCCATGCAAAGGAGAGCAGAACTATGCTTTTCTGTTTTGATTTTTTATTATTTTTAAGATTGAAGCAACACTGAGATGAGAACAACTTATTTACATCACTAGACTTTCCTTGAGCTAATAATCCTGCTGAACCTTAGCTTGCTCCAGTCACACCATAAATATTGAACTCTGAAATATCAACTGCAGTCTGTTGCCTGTATTGTCAATTTTTTGTGCTCCTGCACTACTCATACATAAAACACATGGGTGTGCAGACAGCACATAATCCACTCAGAGGTAGAAGTGTTACGTGATCAATATAAGCTTCCTAAAATTTATGCTAGAAGACTTAAAAACCCCACATGACCACAGTGTCATCCCCTGAAGGTGTGTGTTATGCTGACAGACATGATTAGAATGTGATAAGACAAAAATAAAAAAAAAAAAAAAAAAAAAAAAAACACACTAAAGATCATGTACAGGAAGCAGCTTCAGGGTTACACCTTATCAATCCAATCTCCTTCTAGTTTTGTCATTAATATGAAATGGTCAGTCAGACAAAACAGTTAGTACTTCTGGTAAGATTTATGTATTCTAAGTTTCAACTAAAATTATCTGTACTTTTAAATGCAAAGTATACTTGTTAGGACACCGTGGTCTTCCATTAACACTTTTTAGAAAAACTGCTTAAAAAGTAAGGGACATTCCTATTCCTCCCCTGTTCTGCAGGTTTCAGTCTATTTGTCACTCACTCACATTACTGGGTAAAATTATTTCCAGCAATTTGTTATCTGTACTCTTTTGGTGTAGAATATGTGCAACTTTGATCCTCAGGCACCTTCCTGAGCAGACCAAGACGATGATCTCAAGACCAAGATGATCACAGGCAGTATGCACTACTGAATCCTGAAGTGCTCCAACTGCTGCTGAAGTTCAAAGGACTGACATCTCAGATACAACTACATATTCAGAAAATTCAGGCTTGTTTTCCTTTCTAAAAGTAGTAATGCAGCACTAAGCACTTCTCTACAGCATTTTTAATGCCTCTTGATTCCATAATAAGACTAATATCAGGGCTGAGAACTGGGAGAGAAAACTTACTTTAGAGAAAACTTTCGTTTTCTAGAAGCACACAAGAGTTGTCCGATTTTACTTTTTTTGTTGTTGTTGTTGGAGGTGGTGGTTTGGTTTTATTTAGTTACCTTTACCACTGGCTAATAAGTACTTTCCAGACTGAGCTCATTTGTACATATTCTACACTAGTAAATTCTGTGCATTGCAGAGCATCACAGGTCTAACTCCCTGTCATCCAAAGGCCAAGCTACATACTAGGCAATATGCATTTCATAGTAGCTCTTTCTTCCACATCCCTGTATCATGCTTACACCCAACTGTTTCTACAGTACACTGTTGCCAGGCTAGTCACTGCATAACAAGTATTACAGATGTCGGTGTTTTCTTCACACCTGTGTCCCAAAGTTAGAAATTGCTTTAAAAACACACACACAGTTGTAATGTCTCCAAGCCACTGCATAAGAGCGCAACATCAGGGTGTTCAGAAGTCTGCAAGGCAAGTATTGCACCCTGTATTTCTGCCCACCCCTTCTGCCTTTAAGACAGTCAGTTTGGGAAAGGAAATATTAGCACTAGTCACGCCACATTACATGGCACCTCCAGCTCTTGTCATGGCACAAGGTCATGGTAGGTGGTCTCTGGTACCAGAAACAAAGCACCATAGAGCAGAGCCCCAGCTGAGAGGCTGCTATAAAGTACTCTGCTCAAATCCAGGACGGAAAGACAACAGCAGTAAGAGAAACCTTACAGAAGGCCCAGGAATCACTTCATTTTTTCCAGTGAGAGAGTGGAACAGCATATTCCTATCAGCAGCTTATCACTATAACAAACTGATATGTAGGTGCAAACAACAGATTAGATAGGGATTACTAGAGATATACAATTAAAAACTAGTATTTTGATGCAATTATAGCTTCTTCTCAGGACAGAGGAGACAGTAGCATCACATAGCAAGACCTTATTTAGAGTCTGCGTATAAACTGAATACATAAACAACAAACAACTAGGCGAAAAGGACATGGAAGAGAGGCAGAATGAGGACAGAAGGATTCCTCAAGGAGAGGTTAAACTGCTGCCACACACAAATACCCTGTTAAACACTGACCAAGGGTTCGTGTGCCATGTGGGAGAATGTTAATTGTTTACAGGTACTCGGGGTTGGATGAATACCAGGAAGCAGCACTGAGAAAGTCCATTGTGCAATTAAGATGGGAGAGGAATCGCTGAAGGAGGCACTTTCATTTAAGTCCATCCTGCTAGCTCCTAACCTAATTATTTACCACTGAGGGTTTCCTTTCCCAAGATTGAATTCAAGGAACAGAAAAACCCTGAAAGAATGTTTCTTTCTCTTGTGGGAAGAAGGGTACACATATTGGGGACAGGTCTTTGTTTGGTGTAGCACTAACCAGTATTTGTAGAGGATAGAAAAAATGCCTCTGGTCTATTTGATAATGGCTTCAATGCCTGCCACTCAGGTGATTCATTATTGGCACTTACATCCTTATCATAAAGGCTATAAAGCCAGTAACACTTTTCACATGAACAGGATAATGATCCCAAGGATTTAACTAAAAACTCTCAAACCATATGCCTACCATTCCAAGAAAACTGCCACTTTATTTTTACACAATATTTTGGTAAAGTTAGCCAAATACTCAAGTCAGCGACTCCTCCCAATTTCTTTTCTGTATTAGATTTTCTGAATACTTCAGATTATTTTGCCCATATGTAATACTTCTGCAGCTGGAAGAGTCTGATTCAAGTGAAGGAGGCTCACTACACACAGAGCTCAGGGTTCAGCCTTCAATAGTTTTGATCCCTCCACATGTGCACAGATCTTCTGTTTGTGGGTGGTACAGACTTACCTTTTCTCATGTCTGCCAGTTGAATTGCATCCCTCCCCTACATAGGGCTCACCCTGCACCAGTGGAAATAGATAGATGCTTTCATTGGACAGTGCAGTTCACCTAAGATCTCCATCACCTTCTAATGTGCCCCTTCTCTTTTCAAGGCCTGTAGAGGCGACCTATGACAGCCACAGCTTGTATGCCGAACAGGATTACTCAGACCTGAATTTAGCACCTGCCTGTCTTTCCTTTGAAAGAATGACCAACAGTTACTGACCCCAAACAGCCTCCTCTTGATTATCTAACATTAACAGTATGTACACAGGGACACATGAATGCTTAACCCCATCAGATGCATTTCTCCTGCCATTTCAGGTAGGCCTATCTTACTCCTGCATCTGCAGGACAGGCTCACTTCAGCACAAAAGCTCTCTAGGAATGAGGATAAGGAAGTGCTCCTTGGGGTATTCAGCAAAACCTATTTCTTCCTCCCTCCTCCGTCTCCTGGGCCTGGTTAAACTAGTTTGGGCAGCTTAGCAGGGGACTGGAGACAGACTTCAAAGTGTTTGATTTTCTCCCATTGTCTCCTATGTTTGTGGAGCGGCTGTTATCAGGCTATTGTCTCCATTCACTCACTCAGAAGGGGAGTAAACCACTTACATCCTCATGGAGCAGCTACCACAACAGGCAGTGCTCCTCCTTGTCAGAGGGTTTTCTAGGGAAGAAGGCTGATGCTCCCACTCCGGAGGGTCACAGTCCATCACACAGACTACCACTGCACTGGCTTCTGCCTTACCTCTCCCTTCAGCCTGAAGACTCACTTCATTTTACATTCTCAAACTCTACCCACAAAAAATCAGCTCCACCTACTTCAGACAGGAAAATGAAATGAGGTATCACTCCCCAAGGTGTTCATGCAAACAGATTTTTAAGCATATGGGCTGGGATCTTCAGGCCTGTTTCCTTTTCATTTGGATTTCAATACATTTTTTGGACAGCAGTATATTAACAGACAAGCAGCAGAGGAATGGAAAAAATAATGAGCCCCCTGTTTTTTACATTGGCAGGCTGCTGTCTGCCCTTCAGATCCCTCTATTTTGCTCATTTCATGTAGGATTATAACAATTTGAGGGAAAGGAAAAAGAGTATACTTTATTTTGTTCAATGTCACAGAGAACAAATCTTTTAAAGAAGCAACATCAGAATGTTTCGAGAGTTATGAAGCATACTGAAAAAAGCGCAGACAACCTCATTTCCTTGCACCCAGTACTTCTTGTAACATCTCCTGCAGCACAGTGCTCGCAGTTCTCCACAGCAGCTCACAAGCGGCTCCCAGGGGGCTGCTCCGCCGGCCCAGCCCTCGCTTCCCCGGC
>VXAA01000923.1:895051-905373 GCA_013399115.1 Anseranas semipalmata | reverse complement strand
CCCCCCCAGCAGATTACTGAAGTCTTTTCAGAGACTTTAGTCAACCTTATTACATGATACTGTCTTTTTATTGGTTGTAGTGGTTGACAATTCAAAGCTGGAAGAGTACTCGTACTCCTAAACTTTTTCAATGGAAGCTACTTCATCCATGAAATTGGTAAGGTGCTTCAGATTGCTTGGCAAATTTCAGTTTTTCCCTTCAAGCCTGCTGTATACACCCAAGTTGCATTAGAGACTAATTTTCCCCAGAGTTCCTCATTCTCTAGCCTCTGTACCTTTTTGTTTCTCTTGTACTCAAAAAAGAACTTTTGCAGACCAGAGCTTATACTTTGAAAATACCACCAAAACTAGTTTCTCTTCCAGCCATGCACTGCAGTCTCCACAATAATGAGTCCCAGAAGAGCTTAAAAATGCTCTCAAAATGGCACAACAAAATGAGTCTCAAAGCCATCAGATTAGAAATGAACAAACCCTGCCACTGGGAAGACATCCAGCACATCTCTGAATTCGGAAGACTGTCAGTTCCCTCTTCCACAATAAGGACTGCTCTACCAGAACAAAGGTGAGAAGCATCAGCTTTTAAATACGAGCATATTTGACTGATAAGCATACGTACCTCTGCCATATGCCCTTTTCTGCCCGCACCACTCCTCACATCAGCTGTAGGCAAGCACTACTGCACACAGTCATGGCAGTTCACAGCAGCAGTGAACTACACACCTTGCTTTAGTCTCCATCATCATGATACCAGAGTGTCAGACCTCAGAAGAGCCACAGTCAAGCTACAATCAAGTCACTATGATGAATAAAGTATCTAGAATTCATTCTTCCCAGGTTGAGTAATGCAAAACTTAGAGACAAAGGAAAAATGTGCCACTGGAATTACTGTAGTCAAGAGGGCAGAAACCAGTTGTGGAGAGCCTCTGTGGCTGTGAAGCCACACAGAAGATAGAGGTCTGCAACACCCTGTGCAGCACAGCAAGCTTCTGCAGCATTTTCTGTACCTGATACTTCACTGATATAACACCACTATACACTAGTTAAGCAAGCTATTGCCTTGGGGCAGAGGGAGGGGCAGATTAAAACTGGAGAGGAAAATTTAAGGACTGAGCAACAGAAGAGGCTAAACACCACAGGGTTTTCACCCTCATCATAATCAGATTAGAGATAAGGATTAAGTGATGTACTAAGCCTACTACATTCTTCAAGTTTAAAGAGACTTCCTTGTGGACACCAGCAACTTGCTCCTCATGCAGAAAACAAATTCGAATAAGCCAACAGATCTACTCCAAGTGAGAATGCGTTACAGGAGTCAACTATTTCATGTTATTTTTTAAACTATAAAAAGAGGCAGTCAAAGCAACATTTCAGTTAGGTAGAGAATACCGCATTAATTTCAAAAACTAAATAGTGGTAAGGTTGAGTCTGTTGCACCAGTTAATGAATGCAGTGACTGTTTTCAAAGATATCCACACATGTACAGATCATAGCTAGCATGAACAGTTTTTACAGCACTGCTGTATAATCTCATTCAGTTATTTGACTACTGATGGTAATTAAGGACCATAACCCATTGCCAAAAAAATAAACAAATGTGAACAACCACCAAAACTTAGGCAATTGCAGAAATTGTGTGGATATTCCAGGTTTATTGCCAAGCAGTTAGCTGTTCAGAGAAAATCTGAAGTTAAAATAAATTCTTGAGTATGTACAAAACATAAGAATAGAGCCAAACACTTCACAAGCACTGGAAAAACAGCTGAAAATGTTTTATGTAGACCAAGTACCTTGAACCTAGATAACGAGGAACAAGATTCACAGATGAGAACAGAACACCACAAAGAAAGTTAAAGGTATATGGACATAGTCAATCCAGACTTTCCTTTGGGACTTGCATAGAAATACAGCTACACTCCAGATTTTTTCTAGGGTCTGACCCTAGTAAGTACTTTACCATGCATATTGGTTATTAACTACCAAAGTTGATGTAGTAATACTGAGGTATTAAATCAAAGAAACGTGCATCGTGATTATGAGTACTAGCTGTAATGTATTATATATGAAAATGAAACATTATGTATGAAGAGAAACAAGTATAGCAACTGATATCTACAAAATAAAGTCACAGTGGCACATTCAACAATTTTAGGTTAACCAGACTCACTTAAAAATAGAAACCAGAGGCTGGACTCTTCTCTCACCCCATTTTACATGTCTTTACATTTGTTGATTTCAGTGGAGTTCTTCACAATTTATGCCATTGTGAGAGGAGAATCAAGCCTTGTGTGTTTAAAAGGAAACTGCAGACATGTTTCCCACCAGAGTGCAGGGGGAGATTTTAAAAAAAACACAAGTATATGAACTGTGAAACCAATAGAGTACACAAGTGAAGGCAGGCAAAGAGGCTCTAGCTGGGGGTAGTGGTGAGCCTGCAGCTTATCCAGGGTCTCCCCTTTCCTCCCTCCCCCCCCCCCCTTTTTTTTTTTTTGAAGACCTGGGATTGGTTTTAAGAAGTCAGAAGCCCAGTCACTATACTGGCTTTAAAATAAAGTTTTAGCAATAAGTATTACATTTTCTTTCTTTCTGATGGATTTCTTCAATTTATCTTTTCCTACTGATACTCTACGAAATGAGGACAGGGCCATTTTCTTTGTGAAAAACACAGACTTTCTACTCCCTGAAATTGGTAAGGGGTCTGAACTATTTCTAGTACTAGAAAATGGTGCCTAACAATTATTCACATCCAAGCTAAAATAGAGTATCTTCCCAAATCCTTCAGTCTTTCAGATAACCAGTACTACAGTAGTTATAAAGAACATCACTTACCACTGGAGCTCAAGTCTGAAAAAGTACTAGATGATTTAGAGATGGCAGAACAACTTCATGGTTTGGACCTACTGGGGGCCTATGGCACAACTGAGGCTACTGCTTTATCATCTCTTTGGGTAGCAGCATGGGATTAGAAAGCTCCTCTTTTACCACCCTGGCAAGGAACTCCATGTACTAACACAATTGTTGTATTGATTTAGGAAGCTCACTTAAAATGAAACAAGAAACTCTCCAAAACACCATGTTTTCAACCCAACTCTAGGTCCCCACTCAAACCACGCCAACACAACTAAGTGACATTGCATGGGAAATAGCTTGAGCATTTTACAGAGGGAACAGACTAACTTCGTTGTTATATCAGGTCTACCATCTTAATGAAACATTAAAGTCATTCATGCTCATTCAGAGTCCAATACTGCCAGAGGATTACTGCAACTGCCTGCTTGCAGATGCTCTTTGCCACCCTCATTTGTGTGCACAACCGGTGTCACAGCTCATGTACTTGTTTAAGTTTTCCCCTGCACTCCAGTAGAAAGACATGCCTGAAGTTTCCCTTTGAAAAGCAAGTCTGGATTCTCTTCCCACAACGGTAATAAGTACTGACTGATTTAGTATGCGACAGAAAGCAGGAAGAAGGTAAATGTACAGAACTGGATGAAGGAGGATGACTTCTGCCTACTGAAAGAAGAAGCCGCATAATTCAAGATCTGTCTGCTAGTTTCCATGAGAGCTGTTCTTTTAAAGCATTAGTCTACTTCAGAGGCCATGGGAAGGTGGAAAGAGACTCAAGAACAAACACCTATGCTTTTGAATATCCAACTTGCAATGTTTTGGAGTTGGTACTTAAATGTTGAACACTGACTTGGACAAAGCAAAAAAAACAATGAAAACACCACACCCTTAAATGAACAGCAGCCTCATATCACCTCAATTCCAAAAATAAAGCTACAAAATATACCTCTGTGCTACCATACCACAGTCAAAGAGTCTTCACCATATTGGTACCTCTTTATACCCTCAACTCTAAGACATTAAGACATGCTTAGCAACTAATAGGTCAGAAAGGTTTATAAACAGCTATGGTTCAATAGAAGAAAGACAGGGAGACATTGAAAACAAATACACCAGAATTACAGCCTGAAAGGCAGCAGATTCAGAACTAGACAGAGCTTTGTGTCAGAGAAGATTTTGCAAAGAAATCCGAAAAGCAATAAATATGCAGCAATGAAACACAACTGCATATCCCTGTGGTCACTTCAGTTCAATCACATACCTACAATGCTCAAGTTCAATAAATAAGCAGCTACTCTTAAAAAGCTAAGAGCTGGTCTTGCACAAAAAACCCTCAGTTTTACATAACAGGAAAATCATGTATTGAGAAAGAAAATGGCTGTTAGCCTGGACCACTGAACTACAGCTTCATACCACCCAAAATCCCCCACAAAGACTGTCCAAGCAGATAGATTGTATGAAGGGCTGGGGTAAGGCTCGATGTTGACTCGGCTCACAGGTAGCTAACTAGGCCACCCAGCTCCCTGGCCCACCTGGCAGCACATCCTTTGCTGTGAGTGCTCCCGGGTTTGTGCCCAACTTGCGGAGTGCCAGAGCAGGCACTTCAACAGCTTTTTGACAACTCATACTTAAATACAATGGCAATAACTGAGGCTCCCACTTACCATACAGGGATGCTCTCCTCAGGTGGAGGCAGGCTCTCCATCCTCATCCTGGTACTCACCTCCCTTCCCCCATGCCCTCCCAAGGCTGGTCAATGCCAAAGGGGACCCAGGCTGCGGAGAAGAGCTGCCACAACATGACCGCTTGCTTCTTCAGGCAGCTCACGCTGCTCTCATGCTAGTGGGACCCCACAGCAGCAATCCAGACCAACACTAAACTGCTGAGAAGACAGAAAGCTGGGCTCTGGGTAACATCCTTACAAGCCTGGAAGTAAAGCACACTTCTAGTACCTCCATACAGATGAGAGCCTGGTCTGCTTTCTACACGTTTGGCAGTACTCAAAGACATTTGTTGGCTATTGGCCTGCCAAGCTGTTTAGGTTTATAAGTTCCTTTGCATTCATTTTCAAATATTAATTTTGTTAAATATAAACATACCCTCTGTGCATCTTACTCCCATATTCCATATGCACAGAACTCACTCATTTCGGTACTAGGATGAATGGGAACTCAATATTTACCACACAGATCCACCATGCTTTGCAAACAAGACAGGGAAAAAAAATCTCACAATGAATTTATCCATATGATCCTTCTGATGAGCAAAGCTTGAGTTCAAAGCTCTCAGAAAGACATATGTATACTTTTACAAAAGACATCTGCAATTCACCAGTGAGGTTCTAGACCTAGCATAATTCATTCAGCAGTCTGTATCTAGAGACGCAAATACACGAGGTTCAGACATTTCTTCAATGCTTTCATAAAATTCATTAAGAGTATATAAATATTCACATTTTGAATCATCAACTCAGCTTTTATTTTTCTACAAAAATACTGAACCTGCAAAGATATGACGTTTCTGGAAAGAGGCCAAAATAGAGTCAAAATACTTTAATCATAAAGCAAGCACACAAACACATGCAATTTCTCTACACAAACACTTACAAACTTACAGTTGATTAACTATAACACTTGATTACAAAAAGAGATCTTTAAAAAACACCTTCACTAATCATGCACTAATTTTTAACATACTTTTAAACCAGCCAGCTTTTGCTGTGGTTAGACAAGTTGATCCACACTTGAAAGTGCAAGAAGACTTTAAATTTGTACCATGGTTACTGTGCATTTGCATTGCAAGAGAAATGGGCCATGGGTGAGGGCAGTGTCTGACTAGCCAGCGTGCTCAGCTGGTTGTACAAGAGTGCCTGTGCAGCTAGGCAGGCTCCTGCTGAGCTAGCACTATCTCCATCACACAGGTACTCCGTTAATGAAGAGATCATAGGAGGGTAAAATGGGTAAAGCTGAACAATTAAAGTGCTTATGTTGAAGGAGGTTTATACTGCTCCCGTGAGGAATACCGAAAAGATGTGTGCTTTGAGGAGCAGTATAGCAGTATCTGTCTAGATACCTTTAAAAATTCAATTGCACAATTCAAGTGACTGAAGTGAAAAATGTACACGTAAAGACTAGCGAGAGAAGATGCAGCTTTCCTGCAGCACAAAAGGATGCAAGAGTTGTACCACACAGCATGGTGGTGCAGACCTGAAGCCTATGTTGCTATATTCACAGCTGCATCTATGTTATTTTCTTTTGAGAACACTCAAACACCTTCAGAAACAAAGAAACCTGGACAACAGAGTCCCTTTAAAAAAATGTTACGGACTAATATCACCCCATTTTAAAAACTCCTGTAGATATTATTATAAGCATCATGGTATTGACATGCAGATTTTTAATCGTGCTGGTTGCAGTTATACAAATCAGTGATCAAATCCAGTGAGAAGCCAGAGCTTTCATATATGCTACATTAACACAAAGGTTAGACTTGGATTTGGCACATTGCCGTCAGAGAAAACTAGTTCTGAGGTCATTTAATATTAAGATTGGGGCCAGTTGATGCAAGATTAGAATGCAACAAGCTAAAAAGGTGATTATAAAAACATCACAGGAAATAAAGTTTATTTTAAACAAAAGCTAAGCAATCATATTTCAATATTTGGAAGGCAGCTGGAAATGCTTTTTTGGCATGTGGCTGCTCCACGAAGCCAATATTGTGCAACTGGAAACATTTCAAAAAAACAGAATCACTGAAGTCAAAGACTGTAATTGCAAGCTGTGGGATCTGTGCTCTGATAAAAGAAGGGCAAGTGAATAAAATTGTTGCAGGTATAAATCCATAAGCACACTCCATAATACTTTTGTCAGCTTATTGCCAACTCAGTAGAACTGGAGAGCAAGGGCGGTGGGCAGTGCAGAGAGAAGGAAAATGAAGGAGAGAAGCACACAAGGCAGAACAGCAAGAGCTATTGGGTGCTATAAATCAATGTTTCAAACACAAATTTTAGACAGGAGTACATGACTTCAGTACAGAACAACTGAAATAACAAGCTTCCAGCTTTTGTTCATGCATAATCCACTGGAAAGGAAAGGCCTGCCTGAGAGACTGTCTACCACAGGTTTACTAGCTAGAAAAACACTCTGAGCTTGATAGGTTCAAAATGATCTTGAAGAGCTACTCACCAATCTTATGGTATATTTAAGAACTTTTAAGTTAGCCTTCCAGGCAGAGTTCCAAGAAAAGGTAAACTAGCAAGAAGCTGCCATTTACAGATATTTTAGAAATACTGAGAGTGTTTGTATTGGCTCATGCCTCCAGTGTCTGAGCACTTCGCTCATTTTGTACACTTAAAAAAAAGCCCTCGCACAAGAATACGCTTGAGAATTGTCAGTTCATATTGGGAATCATTTGTTTACTTAGTTTCTCAGAAAAAGAGGACCATGTATTTAGTGCACAATATAAACAAACAAAATACAAAGAATTATAGCAAGCCACTTGAGAAATTTACTTCAGTAACCGGAAATATCCTTTTGACAGTGAACCAGCAGCCAAGGAATTGTTTCTGTAAAAAACATGTAATTTTAGCAAATTGAAGTGAAGCGATAGTCTATCTTGGTATATTTGCCAGAAATGTCACAGCTTCAGTGTGATATAACTTGTAAAACGTGTTTCTTCCCATCATTCTTCAGCCATAATGTGGGAGGGGGAAGATGAGGGATTGCTGCATTATATCTTCCCAAGCTGGTTCTTCCCATTATACAACTCTTAATCCAAACAATTCAAGAATATGAGTAAAAGCTACTCATTTCTGTAAACACTTCCAGGAGCAGGACCTAAGCACGCATGGCTTACGAGTATATACTAGTGGATAGAGCTAACCTGAAGTTTACCTCTGTTTAAAAAAGCATAAACAAAAAACAGCACTGGCCAAACTGAAGCTTAATCCTCAATACAAGGGAGTAAACTAATCTTGATACAAGCCACTTGGTCATTATGCGCCCACCTCATGATCAAGTATTCTTAATGCAATACAAGATCGCAGAACATTTTTCCCAGAATTACTTAGAGATCACTTTGTCATGACAAAAGATAAAAAGTGATGTCTCAGAGTATGTTCTTTTATACCCCACCCATATCAGCCCCAGCATGGATCTCTTAACTGGAGGAGAACATAGTGGTAGAAAAGAGAAACAAAACCCAGCTTGTTTGTTTTAAATGGACTTCATCATCGCATCTAGTTACCTCTGGAATGCACAAGACTTAGCACCCAAGCAAACAGAGCCTTAAATTTAAGTGCAACTTTCGGTCTGTTCTGTTAGAAGCTGCGCGTAGCAGCCGTTGACAACATTATGCAAGACCCATATTACAAAGGGAAAGGACTTTTTGGCTGGGATACAGAGGCTGAAGCATTAGAAGGGGTCAAAGCAATCTGCAAAGGCATAATACAAACCAAATCCATTTAAATTACTCTGTAAAATGTAGACGGTCATTAGCATAGAAAAGTTTCACAGGAAAACAATGACAAAGTCAAAGCCATCTGATTTTCATATGCTAATTAATTTAATATGCCAAGTGCATTTAATCTCTTATTATAACCATAGGGGGAGACAGACCAAACTCTTGAAGTTCTGAAAAGCCAGGTCATTAGCGTGCCAAGTCACTCTTCAGATCTGTCTTGTATACAAATTTACATTCCCAATTTATTATGTATTTAAGTAAAACCTGGCTCCCCCCTCCCACCCACCCCCATTTCTCCTTGTTTGGAAGACACTTGCTGTCTTCTGCTCACGTATCCTAAATGTCTTAAGTGTTTGAAAGAACCGGTTTGCTAGAAAAAAAGCACAGAAGCCATTTTCCAGAAGTCTGAGTTAAATGCCCTCGTCCCCCTAAGATGCAGAACAAGCTAGCTGAAAGTGAGATTAATAACATTCTTGCACATATGCATGAAAATCCACACATAGTTTTGTAGTCTTCCACTCTTAAGTTCAGCTGGCATTTTTCTAGCTATTTCTTGCCTTTCTAAACAAGAAAAGGATTCTGGTGTTTACGCAAGGCTCTTCTTGCTTAAGAAATCTTAAATTGAAACAGATTTTTTTTTTTTTTAAACAATTACCTTCTTCAGAGTTATCATACTACAGGATATTAGGAAAAACCAGACTCTCCTGTTGCTTTTACCCACATCTGACTCCAATCTTAATAGTTCAGCTATTAACCCTGTAAGGTCCCCACACACACACCTTGCCCAGTCGATGTTAAAATTTTTATATGACTGATCTGGGCTTACTCATTACAGACCCTTTTGTTATCCAGAAAGGGAGCAGCTCCGTGGACCTTGATTTCCCAGGCACAATTAACTGTTTTGCTGTGGGAACCGATCCAGCCCAGCTCATCCGGGGCTCTGCCGTGAGGAAGGAGAGAATCTGTCACCACCGAGCCTAACTGCTTCCCTCCTCTCCTCTCCAAGCCTGCTCTGAGCTGGTGCCGTTTCTGGATGAAACCCCGGCCCCGCCATATACCTGTGCCGTAAGGAGGCAACACAGGCAGTGATGTTCCCCCCGCCGGCTAACTGGAGCTGAAGGGGGACGACCACACCGTGACAAACAACTCTCCGCGGTCACCCCGCGCTGGCCACGCAAAGCCCGCAGTACGAAGACCTCGGCCGCCAGCTACATAACACAACCCGGGAATCCGCCGGCGGTAACGCGGGCTATTTCTTCCTGACGCCTTTTCGGTTTCAACGCGTAGGGGACGCGCGCCCTTAACCTCTAAGTCGTCGTCGTGTCCCCCCCCCGCGCCTCCTGCCCCCAGCCGGGGTCCGCAGCCGCTTCGCTTCGCGTCGCCTCCCGCAGCCGCCCCGCGGGGGGGGCCGGGGCCGATCCCCGTCCGGGGCCGGGGCTCGCAGCCCCCCCGGCGGGGGTCAGCGTTGCTCGGGGGGAGGCCGAGGGCGCGTTCACCGCCCTTCGGAGCGTTTAACTGAGGCAGGAAAAATAAAAGACCAGCAAGTACTTGGGCGAAGTCGGGACTGCGGTTCAGCCGCGTCGCGGGGTTCTACCCCCAAGCGGCGCAGCGCGCTGACGGCGGAGAGCCCGAAGCCGTTCCCGTGAGGGACGGCAACCCGCGGATGCCCTCTCCCGTGAGACCGGGAGCAGAGGGGAGCCCGAACACCGGCNCAGAGGGGAGCCCGAACCCCGGCCCTTCGCGGCGGCCCGGCGGGAGAAGCCGGTTGTCACCCAAGTGACAGGCAGCGGCCGAGCTCCCGCACCGGGAGAGAGCCGCAGCCGGGCGGCGCTGCCCGAAGCGGCGGTGCCTCCTCTGGGACCCGGCTCCCGGCCGGGTGGCACCGTTCCCGGCCCAGCCCCGGCGGGTCCCGCAGCGCGGCGCTCGCCCCCTCCCCGCAACTCCGGGCGGGACGGCGCGGCCACGGACATCCTCCCCCGGTGCCCCCGCAGAGCCGCCGCTTACCTCCCGCAGCGCGGCCG
>VXAA01000923.1:847073-894807 GCA_013399115.1 Anseranas semipalmata | reverse complement strand
GGACCCGCGGAAGCCCCGTTCCCGCCCCGTCCCGGGGCTTTTCGTGCGTGCCCCGGGTGGGCGCCGGGCGGACCGCCTCTGTCCGCTTCCCCCGCTCGAACGGGGCTCCGAAGCCCATTGCCCCGCTCCTCGCCTCCAGCTGTTGCCGGGCGAGCGGGAGGGGGGAGCGAATTAAAAACTTTTCCCCGCCGACCGGTGCCGAGGTGGGCGGCGGGGCCCGCCGCGGGCGCGGGTCGTGGCCGCGGGGCAGAGCGAGGCAGCCCCGGGGGCAGCGCTCGCCTCGGTTGCTCGCAGCCCGCAGCCTTTCCGCCGCGTGGTTCTCGCGTGGTCTCACGGCACCTAAATCCTGGAGGAAAAGTGTTCTGATGGAGGAGGAGGATGCGTAACGATGGGGACGTTTAGCGATGTTATAGATATATTTTTATGCAAGTGCAAATTGGAGGGTGAGATAATTTCACCGGAGTGACTTCTAAGCGATCACAAGTTCTCCCCGCTCGGTGAAACAAATGCGTTTGGAACTGTGGAAGCTCGGTGTAAAGCTGAAATTTGTTCTGTTGTCTGGCAGTGCCTCTCTTGATTCTCTAAACAAGAAATTATTTGAGGTCAGGAAATGACAGTTTTCCCTTCGTGTTTTGGAGCACATTTGGTTTTCTTGTGCTAGGAGAGTAAGTTTATTATCTAGAATTCAATCTGGTCAGAATCGTCTTTCTGTATTGGAAAAAATAAAAATGGAACACTCACAGGAAACTACTTCAGACTACAACCCTAGGCTACAACTTTATTACAGGCAAGAGTGTTAAACCTACTTAGCACCTTGGAAGTTTCAGCAGCAATTCTAACCCTGCATGCTCTGCTCTGTTTCCTTGCTGTCTGGATGCAGTATCACCATCACATTGTCGAACATCTCCTTTTAAATCTTAATGAAGTCTGAAAATAAACACTTCCAGATTGCGTCTGCATGGAAGTTTTCAGAGAGAAAGCAGAGACACTCGGACAAACAGGTGACACCTCATTAGAGGCAGTGTCCATCACTTTTTCCATCAGAATGGATTTTGATGTGTCCTATAATTTAAGGGAAAACATGAAGGATGAAGTAGAAATGTGAAAAAAGAATGCATACATTCTAAAGGGAATAAGAGGAAAAGAACAGCAAAGATGGCAAAAGGGCTGCTTGCATCCATCTGCTGCTCTGTTTCCGCTTGTCCTATGTTCTTCCATGCCACCTATTCGAGCATTTCTGTAGCACTTATCACTAAGATCTAAATATGTTTAGACTGTGCTTGCAGCACTGCATGATTTCCGTCATTTACTTCTTCCCACTTCAAGCTCCAAAGGTATAGGAAATAAGATTGCTTGGCTTTTAAATAACCTTGTCAGAGGTGTTTACAGTCATATATTAGCAGATCTGAATCTGGAATGAAAGAATTTATGGCCAATGCACTCTTTTAAGTTGTATATCTGTTTATCTGATCCTCACTTACAAAAGCCTCTAATTAAGCTATAAACTCTTGGTTTCTACTTAACCATATGGGTAGCCTGGGAAGTTTG
Organism: Anseranas semipalmata; assembly: GCA_013399115.1. Classification (NCBI taxonomy): domain Eukaryota; kingdom Metazoa; phylum Chordata; class Aves; order Anseriformes; family Anseranatidae; genus Anseranas; species Anseranas semipalmata. Next base: position 893,259 of record VXAA01000923.1, on the reverse strand, counting down.
CTACAGTAATGTAATTTACCCACTCTACAGCCATGTCTGCAATGCAAATCCAGCATAACTGCTTTAATAGTGTTACAGCCTGCTCTGTTTTTCACAATATGGATAGAAATAAAGCATGTCCAAGCTACCAGCTGTAGTTCTGAAGAAACAATTCTCTTGGACCTAGAGGACATTGTGTTTGTACGGGGGAGAAAATACTCTCATAACCCTGCAAACAATGGGAAAAAAAGTGCAATCCACAAATACAAGTACTGAGGAAGGGGATCTAATATTCTCAGTCAACTTTTTGCACTTTTTGTGGGAGCTACTTGGCTCCCCTATGCCTTTGTTGCATTCTAACCTTGCGTACTGTTTGCGTTTTTTGGTTGGATGCACTTTTCATTGACTTGAAGTCTAGATAATTTGAAAAGGGGGTCTACTCTGCCACTGGAGTGGGCTGAGAGAAGTTATTAGGAAAACTTGCACAGAAAAGAGGCCCTGTGTTAAAATAGCTATTCATCTGTCTTAAACTTTTTTGAATGTATCATAAATATTTATGCAAGAAAAGACATCTAAACTGACAATAAGCAAGTTTAAAAGTGGCTTGAGTCCCAGCTTTGTTACCTTGACATAGTAAAAACTCTAATTTGCATGGAACTCTGGGCAATACTTATCTAATGTATGAAAAATATATCCCAAAATATGTTCCATATTTAGGATTTTTCTCTAGAAAGTCGTGCTGACTTCAGATATCATGAATTTCATGTGAAGAATGCAATTTTTAGCCTATGTTGCAGAAGCTTTTTTAAAAATATGAAGCATGAGAAGTTCTTGTGTGATTTTTAAGAAGGGGGAAAAGCATCTGTATAGATTCACATGGGTACCCTGGCAGGAAATGCCTCAAGCAATCCATAAGACCTTCTTTTCCAATCTTACCAGTGACTTTTCCTCTTTCCAGTGACTACTTTTATTATCCTTAAACTATCCCAAGTTTTCAAATCTGAAAGGACTAGCTAACCCTTGATAGGCGAGAAGTTGCACAGAACTGTTTTTGTGTAAATCACATGTAGAAAGTTACAACTGCAACTGCAGGTGGGTGAACAAAAATAGCTCCTTAGCTAGGTAGCAAAATACCATTTAGGACTGATGTAATTTTGAGGCTCTCCTGGCTTGCAAGAGATGGCTGGACTAGATGGCCTTCAGATGTCATTTCCAACCCTAATAGTTATGAGCCTCTGATCTAGAGATGTTGGATTCAGCCACTACAGAAGACCCAGATCAGATAATGCATCTAGTTACCAAAGCAGTTAAAGTAAAAGGGGAATAGAAAATGCCCATCCCTTGAGATGGAGAGTTTGAGTGAAGCATAGTAGTTTTATACTTGCATTAGGCCACCCCACAGCTGCCTACATGGTGGTTTTACTGTGTATGTAGAACAAAATTAGCATCAGATTGGGGGTGAGGTTCTAATTTTTTGTCAGGTCGGATGGGATTGTTTTGTTTTGTTTTAGCTTTTTGCAGTGGTGTGAAGCGTACGTCAGCTTCTGGGTTCATTTGGGGACTTTCTGGGAAGACCAATGCTTTAACTGCTGCTCACTTTCTGCAACGCTGTACGTTAGATTTTATACTTTCTCTTTTTATTTCTTCATTTGCGTTTAGGAAGGGAGCCCACAATAGGTACAATGGCCATTTTTCCTATTTTTACTTCTAAGTAGCAGTAGGAATACTCAGTTTCCCTGTTTCCATACACAGAATAAAACTATCTTGCATGACATGGGTCTTGTAAGGCTTTGTTAATATTTGTGCAGCAATTTTGTCCAAAAAGCTATATAGAAGCACATCGATTATTAATATTAATGAGAACACCTTGTTCTAGTTCTGCATTGGATGTTTCTGAGGCACTTCCACTAGAATCAAGTCATATAGACTGCCTGAAGCAATTAGGCATAAACCTTCAAATGCTGATTCTTATCAAATCAACTCTTTTCTTTGGCTTGTACCTAGCAATATGTTCTTTATCAGTTGTATAGATTTGGCTTAAAAACAAGTCTTACAAAACAGTGCTAACAGTGAGTTTTCAAAATGTCAGTGCTTAAGAGGGTTGCTTTCCCCACTGCTTTATCAGGCACACCACTTTCCTCCTCTGTATCCTCAGGAGTCCCACCAATCTCCATCAAACCTACTCTGAGTGCTGGGTGGTCTTTGCAGGGCAGCTGGAAACCTGCTCCCCAGCCATGCAAGTCAGGGATAGACTGAGGAGTACTAGGACTCCATCTCAATGTCCAGGTTGGATTTCTTCTCCCTTGTAAACCTGGGTATAGCATGGGCAGAGGGAGGGAATTTCATCCTGGTACGGAGTCAGGACAAAGCTGGAATGTGTGCCTGCATTTGGGGGAGGGGGTGGGTTCTCAGGTTTTCCAATTCAAGTCTTGTTTCAGGCTACACCATCTCCTTTTTTTTGGTTCATTTTTACAATAGTCCTTCATGTCTGTGTAAGAGCTCTCCTGCTGATTTTTGTCTTTTTTGTTTGTTTTGGCCTTATCCCTTGGCTCCATAACTTTTTCAGCTACGTAGTCGTTCATAAGCTCTGTTTAAAAGTCAGTTGAATCCTTGCACGGCCTGCTAAAAGAAGTCCCTTATGGGTTTCATTCCCAGGCATCTTCCATAGCTGTTTAACTCTCTCTGTCCCCTCTACCCAGACTAAAATATCATTCTTATATGACGGCTTCATGCTCTGCCTTTGATCACAGACTTCTCCATCAGTTCTTCTAGGCTAGTTATCTCCTCTGGACAAGGATAAAATGGCAACTTGGCTGAGATGAAAAGAACAACATTTTGTTCGCAATACATGTAAGTAATCCCAGTCGTGTTTCTGAGATCTGCTGTTAGGCCTTGTTCTCCTTCCCACCGGAGCTGGAATCAGCACTGTTAGCTGCTGTGATGTTTGGAGCAGCTCTTGGAAGGCGTCCGAACATTTCTGTACCCAGTCCAATTGTGGATGATTGTACTCTGCCTTTGGAGTGGTCTCAGATGAATCTAATTGTATTCAAGAGATAATGCCAAAACTCCCTGCATTTCTCTTGTTCCAGATCAAGACTCAGAAATCCAGTGGCCTTTGAGCATGTTTCCTGGTCCTACTAGGCATTAGACTCCTACCTGTACTCCTATGAGGCTACCATGGATTTTTCACAGCATTTTCCCCAAGAGTGTGGCCATTTCATTGCCTGGAGGTGTTTCTGTTTGCACAGGAGATACCAAGATTGAACAACCTCCTGTTGTCCCTGCTTTGAGAGATGAAACAGCTTTGAGAGCATATGTCCGATCCCACGTGCACTGAGACATCTGATGATTAGCCGTTTCATAAGACCAACCCAGATTTATAAGCACTACATAGAAAAAAAATTTGATAGAAGGCAATAAATATTATTTCAGTTAAATACCTGTGATGTTGTTATTAAATTTGATTTACTTAAAATTTACAATTTGAGAAGCCAAAATGTCAGAAGTATGATACTCCACACCATTTGTCCTTTTCCTTCTCTATAATGACACAAGTGTAAACCAAACCCTAACTTGATCAGCTTTTGTTTCATTGTGTTACACTTTTAACTTTATTTAAACATAGTTTGTTATTTAACTGTGCAGGAGATCTTAATCTGTTACTTAAATGTAAATTGCAAAATACAATCGCTAAACAAATTGATTGAATCCCATTGATTATTCATCAAATAATTGTGGCAAATCATGTAATCAATTATTCATCATCCTCAGAGAAGAATAGATGACATGAAGAATAAGCTGCAATTAAGATAAAATACTATTGGATTCTATACTGATAATTTCTTTTGAAATTACAATTCTTGCAATTAAATCAAATTGAAATTAAAATGTGAGTAGCCTGATTGAGACACTGAGTAGTACAAAACTGAGGCACTGATTGTACAAAAGTGTAATCTACTAGAGCTTATTCATGTGTGGGGACACAGATGACATTTGCTGCCTGAAATATTTTCTATTTTTCCCTATCTATTACTTCTGTCTAAAGCAAGGGTGCTGTTATGATTATAGTTTTTAGTCTCCTCCATTATTATGTGATGAACCCCTCAGTGTTACAAAAAGTAAAACACATTCCTAAAAACAATTTAAAAGTTTAATCCCAGTACCAGATTTATCTTGAGCTTAATTTGTGTTATTTCATACTAAATGTAGAATCCAGAATCTAGATTCAAAATTAGCACGGATAAATTTCTATTACTGTAAGGATTTGGTTTTGCAAATTTTATGGAGTTTTGACTTTATTAATTGATTTATTATTTCCATGGATAAAGGACCTGACCTGCTAGACATTTAAATCAATGGAAAATCTCCTTTTGTATTCAGAAATGTAATATACCTAGAAAAAGCGTCTCTAGAAATCAATACAAATATAAGCATTAATCTCCATGAAAACCACTTTTAGTGAATTAATTTCTCAGTCAACCGGATTCAGGCAAAAGTGAAGCCTGATCCCCAACATGTGTGAGTGCTGTCTTGAAAAGTTCAATGGTTTTTGACTCTCATGCTAAAAATGAAAGGAATGAAATGCCCTTCTATCTGAAGAAGTAAGTTGGAAGGCCACTAATGTAGCAATTTGTGTTTCATTTTCAAATAAACAAAATATTTCAAAAGGATCGATAAAAGGGGATTTCTCAACACCAGGGATGGAAACTTCTCTAGAGGTAATCACTATTCAAGCTATATAACTGAATGCATCTATTAGTTACAAGTAATAGCCTCACATGACATTGTTTTGATGCTGATAGGATGAGTGTGGTAATATGCAGAGTGCAAATATTTAGATAGATTTGAAATTCATGTACTGGGAATATGCATTCAGTTATGATTAGGGCTATGATTTAGATATGAATTGTCTCAGAGTTTTTAAGGTCTTTTTGCCTCAATGTGTATTGTAGCAATCAGTTCAGAAGTGATAAAGACAAAGTTTGCAAATAATATACATGCACATGGAACAATGTGTTCCATCACCATGTTTGCCTAAATAGCTGTTGTTTTCTTTAATCAAAAGGGGGAAGAAAATTTATTCAGATTTAAATGACATTTTAGCTAGACCTATAGTGTTAGACAGATATGGTAATGTTGCTAGAAGTATTTCTTTTCTTTATATTAAGTGTCAATGAGTGAATGGTTTTCAACATTTGTTGAAAGTAATTTTTGAAAAAATAGATGTAAAAAAACAGATCCAAAACAAAGTAAAAAAAATAAAAAAGTCAGATTTGTATTATTCAAAGCATGCAATACATTTGCTTTCTGTGTTTAAAAAGCATATCTTGTTTTCAGTATTTGATGTTCATTCTTCAAATTCTGTGTAATTTCATTCCATGTAATAGGCTGTCTAACATTGTTTGTGTTGTCGTTTTGGGTAAAAGTGCTATGCTGCTGGTGTGTGTACAGACAAATTTAAAATTCTGCTTCCTTTAGCAATTTGAAATCTCTTTGAAATGCATTTTCAGAAAACATTTGAGTTGTAAAACTTGGTGACATGGGAGTTCATGGAAACATAAAAGCCGCGAGTAAATAAATCAAAGGATGTTTTTGGAGATGGTAAAGAGCCAGAAATCCAACAGAAGGAAAATGGGATAATGAGTGAGCAGCATTTCTGAAAATAAGAAATGTTTGCAAAATTTGAGTGCTTGTTCTGTTTCCCCCCAGTATTTGCCAGATTCAGATATCAAGTATTTTCACTGAAGATGCAACCCAAACAATTTATAATTAAGCACTGATCTATTTTTCAGGTTTATTCTTTTCCCTGGAGTGTCACAACAAAATTTACTATAGGCCTGACAGCTCCCTTTAGCACCAAGTTTCTCTCTAGGTCTAGTTAGTGTTGCCAAATTTTTGTACTTTTTCATTCTCCATCCTGAAAGGCTCGTTGTATATTAATTGCCTCTGTGAAGTGTCAATGATTAAGTAGGCTGGATGTAAAAAGGCATCCTTGTTCCTTTGTAGGTGTCATTTTCTCAGGCACTGCCTATCTATCCACCAAGGTTGATGTAAAAATATGTAAAGTCTCCTGATTTGTCAGCTAAATATGCCTTATATGTCTTTGCATGCATTTTATACAGTTAAAACTGATCTAACAGAAACTCCAGAAAGTCAAAACATTTGAGTCAGTGAAGCAGAATTTGGCAAATTCACACTGAATTATTTGGTCAATTTAAACTAAACTGGGAAAGGAACTTTCTCAGGACTGACTGGACTCCTCAGATTATTTTGAGGTTCCATATAATGCAACATGATTTTATTCTGTACACATTTAATCTCATCAAAGGAAATATTGTGTGCAACAATTACAGAACTTAGTAAAATCTTTCAGGACATTTCCTTCATACTTAGAAAAGAATATTTTCTTTTGCTTGTGTTAGTTGCGATCCTTTTGATTTTTCTCATTGTACTGATCTGAAGAATTTGCTCACCCACAAAGGTGTCTTGCAAAGTCCCTATTCCTTCATCCAATGGCAAAATTGTATCTTCAGATGTCATCAGTGGGAAATTCGTCAGGATTAGTCAGTACTTGTCAAATCTGTGTCAAACCATTACAATATTTCACTGACCCTTAACTCATGATTTATCAAAGGTAGCTAAAACATAGATGCAAAATGGAAACAGATAAAAAAGGAGAAAGGACAGAGGAAGAGGTATTCACTAAGTGAAAGCATTTTCTTTTCTAATCTATATACTTTTGAAGTTAAGACTTGGTCAAAGACATTGCAGACATTACCAACACAGTGAAGAGAACACTGTCTTTGGAAAATATGTGCCTGCTGTTGACACTTCCTAAAAGACGGTCTTTGCTTGGAAAATCAAGGGGATGTATGCAAATTGAAAGAAGTTTAGGCCCAGATCCATATAGCTGAAGGTGGAGAAGGTGATTACCATCTTTTGTATGTTGGCCTGATCACAAGAACAATAACCCAAGATGTAGCTCCCTTGTTTCTCTTTCATCCAGAGCTTAGGGGTTAAAATCTGTATCTCCTACCTTGCAGAGGAATGACCTAAAAAAACATGCTGGAGGAACAGGGCAAGGGTGCTGGGCAGGAAACTAACCATCTGTGTGACGAGGGAAGGCGTAAAAGAGACCAGGATCAAGAAGGAATAAGGAAATACAGGTATAAGACAACACAACTGGAGACCTGGTGTTATCTGCCTTCCCAACACTGTTTCTTCTTTCACTGGTGACTGTTTAATTCATGCTTTGTAAGCAACGTGAAGTATGAGATGAGGAACAATGCCTCACCGTTTGCTGAGGGCTGCCCGTGTCCCTGGGCAGCACAGTTCATAGAATCATAGAATCATAGAATCATAGAATCATAGAATCATAGAATCATAGAATCATAGAATGGCCTGGGTTGAAAAGGACCTTAAAGATCATCTAGTTTCAACCCCCCTGCTCTGGGCAGGGTTGCCAACTACTACAGCAGGCTGCCCAGCGCCACATCCAGCCTGGCCTTGAATGCCTCCAGGGATGGGGCAGCCACAACCTCTCTGGGCAACCTGTTCCAGTGCCTCACCACCCTCTGAGTGAAAAACTTCCTCCTAATATCCAACCTAAATCTCCCCTGTCTTAGTTTGAAACCATTCCCCCTTGTCCTATCACTATCAACGTGTGTAAACAGGCGTTCCCCCTCCTGTTTATACGCTCCCTTCAGGTACTGGAAGGCCGCAATGAGGTCTCCCCGGAGCCTTCTCTTCTCCAAGCTAAACAAGCCCAGTTCCCTCAACCTTTCTTCATAGGAGAGGTGTTCCAGCCCTCTGATCATCTTAGTGGCCCTCCTCTGGACCCGTTCCAAGAGCTCCACATCCTTCTTGTGCTGGGGGCCCCAGGCCTGCACGCAGTATTCCAGGTGGGGTCTCACCAGAGCAGAGTAGAGGGGGACAATCACCTCCCTCTCCCTGCTGGCCACCCCTTTTTTAATGCAGCCCAGGACATAGTTGGCCTTCCGGGCCGCAAGCGCGCACTGCCGGCTCATGTCCAGCTTCTCGTCCAGCAGGACCCCCAAGTCCTTCTCCTCAGGGCTGCTCTCGAGTTCTTCTTCTCCCAGTCTGTATAAGTACCTGGGATTGCCCCAGCCCAAGTGCAACACCTTGCACTTGGCCTTGTTGAACCTCATTAGGTTCTCTTGGGCCCACTTCAGTTGTACTGTACCTTGTGTTGGCTCTTCCCAAGCTCATGCGTCTCACTCCTTTCTGAGCGGTGGTACAGCCTTGGCTGCAGCAATGAAGAGCTTTGCTCTCTCTTATTCCCTTGTTGTTACTGTGCTCAGTGAAATTACTTTACCCTAGGTCTGTCTTTTAGCCAAGCACTATAAACAAGAAGCTATCAAATAAATAATAGATAATCACTGTGGGATATCTTAAAAAAAAAATTAAGAATGATCTGCTGAGAGCCAAAGGGATAGCTTAAGTGCCTAAATCCAGATGATTTTTCAGGTTGTCATTTATGAAATTGCTTGGGCATGTACCTGACAGATGATTAGAAGAGGAGTGGGCTCTCTTTTTTACCTCATTCTATGACATTTTTGTTACGTTTCCCCCACTGACACACCATCCATTTCATAACTCTGCTGTCGTGTCTGTCATTGTCAGGAGGTACCTGCAGGCTTGTTTAACAGACTCCATTCCACACAAAAATTAGGATAGCTGTGCTGTGTCCATAACTATTTTTATCAATCCCTCATGAGGGAACAACAAAAATTATGAGCTCTCTGAAGTGTGATTTACTGTTCATAGAAATGGAATGGAAGAGAAATGTGCTATTTTTTTCTTTTTAATCAGAAAGCACTATTTACAAAATGTAAAGTTAAGCCTGCGCATCTAGTTCTGGAGGACTGTAGGCCTGTTATGGATTTGGCTTCCTTCATTTGTGCTGGACTTTGCTGGCGTAGTCCTCCATAAGATGCCTCAGGGGGCACAGAGTTGTTGCTGTGCTACTTTCACAGGAAAAAAACAAATGCGATATACAAAGTGCAAGGCAATATTAAAAGAGCACGTATAAAATGTATATAAAGTAGTGGGTATGTTTGCTGCTTTAGTTTGGACCTGGCAATCCTGGAATAACTAGTTTCTCTCTCCTTGATCCAGGAAAAAAAACAAAAGGACATACCCTGCCCTCAGATACTCACCCACGGCTCCTGCTGAGGTCAATGAGAGCTGTCTGTGCTACTCTGAAGGCAGAATTTTGCCTGGAGAACAGAGTCTAGTAGAAACTGTGCTACTTTGTTCACTACGAGGGATTTGCTGACCTTGCTTTCTTGAACCTCTTGAATTTCATTCAAATGGAAAAGGCTGACCTTGTGCATAGGCACCTTTGAGATGGTGAATTACTGCCAGCGTGCAAAGTGACCCTTCTTCAATGCAGCAGGCTTGCAGAAGGTGTGGTGGAGGGTGAGCAGAAGATGGTGTACCAGTAAATACATTCAAGGAGGGAGAGATGAAACAGTTGAGACAAAACTTGAAACAATTGACAAAATCAATCCCGTTCTGAGATATTCTTGGGGGTATTACACTTCACTGGACTTCTTGATTCCTGGTTATACATCACCATGGTGGAGAGCTCTGCTCTTTGGGGCTCTGCTCCTGAATGCCTGAGATGCATGTGGGTCTTCATGTCCCTCATGCAAGGTCCTAGTCATAGAGAGATCCTCTAGTAGGACTTCCAGAGCTGAAAAGATGTAAACAACTTAAGTACAATTTCTTTGATAAGTACAGCAATAAGGAAGGACGTAAGGATGCCAATATCATCCCTAGGACCATGACTGAAGAATAACCTCCAAGATAAAAACAATAATCAGAGCCTACTACTGAGTTCCTCACAATATCCCCTCTTTTGTCCTATCGTTGCTCTAGTCAGCAGTAGCAAACTTCTGAACTGTTACTCTTATTTCACAGGCAACCTCTTTCTCCATTTTCTCTACCTGTAAATTAAGGCAACTGTCTCTAGATTGCTAGGTTTGCTAACTCTCCCAAGTGTTTCATCCTGATTTCATGTAGGACTTCCTCATTCTTTGCTTTGAATATTATGGGGACCTCCACTGCCTGCATACTTTTCATAATTTGCCAGATACTAAAGGATAGGGCAGACCATTGTGATTAGCCAGTCTGATGTGCGAGATCATATAGACTGTGAGACTTCCTTGAATTCAGTTAATACTCGAACTAGACCCTATCTTTTAAAAAAAAAAACAAAGCAGTTGAACCTGGAAATCACCCCATGCTGGAGAATAGACAGGGTGAATCATTCCATTGGCTGTTTGAAACACAGGATTATTTTCATCACAGTAAAAGCTGTGTCTTATTTGTATCCTAAGATGATTTAGTTTCATCTTTCAGCTATTGGACTTGTTTATAGCTTTACCAACTAGGCTGGTGGGTCCTCCTTTGGCTATTAATACAAGAATTTATTGACTGGTCAAACTACCTCTTAATTTTCTCATCATTTAACTAAATAGGCTTCAGGTCCTTTTTCACTGATTTATTCTTGTGGCTCTTCTCTGATTCCTTCAGCCTCTCAATATGTTCTTTGAGTCAGAGTTGCCACAGCTGGACATAGCCATAGGTAGCCTGTACCTGTACCAAATATGCTGGTAACAGTGGGAGTAGAATTAAGAATGATAAAGGAAGATGGAGCTGCAACCATCTGAAAAGCGTCATACTGTTGTAAACCTACTGGGCTTTGTTTTCTCCTGGTGTCCTTTCACTTTCTTTTTTTTTTTTCTTTGTTTTTGACTTCTATTACTTGCAGTTAGCTTTCCCTTCCCTCCATGTGTAATGTATAGTTCTATAGCTACTTTCAATGCCCTTTAAGCTATATCAGCTTTTCAACCAATCTTTTTTCTTTATTGTGGGCCTTCGGGAGCATCAAATAGAATTTTCTTTAAAACTTTTCTTACCATTCCTGGTTTTCCACTTTAAAAGTTTTTTCCTCAATGAATTTGGTTTGATGTTTACAGCTTAGTTTTTAGAAAACTTTTAAAGCCCAAATTTCAAATATTATTGATTTGGACTCTTGAAAATACTTTTTCACATAAAAAATGCAGTTGTTATACTTATTTACATCTGAACTACCTCTAATGTTTAGTCTGTGATCAATTCTTCTTTATCTGTGAAAATGGCTTTACATGTATTTTCCCCATATTGGAATTGATCACTTTTTTAGTTGGAAAACTCATCTGATTTTTTTTTAGTGTTCCAGTATTGATAGCTCAGTCGATGTAAATGTATGCCATTCAGCTTTAAACCCCCTGGAATAATGCAGTGTGTTTCCTGATATAATATAGGTTATTACAGATAAGGTTATTGTGTTACCTGAGTTCTTTGTTACAGGGGGCCATTTCAGGCACATTATCTCTTCATTGTCTCATAAACAATGAAGATAGTTTGCTTCCAAGTAATCTGTCATACAACAACACTCTTTCCCACCTATGCCATCTTCCTCCTTAGCCAATAGGCTGGAAGTAGTTTTAAAAACACAGTCATGTGGAAGTATCATCGTGCTTTATAACATTGACTAAGTAGAATGTATACTCATAAATAGATAACCAATTCTTCCTCCTTCTTGCCTATGTAATGCTGTAATATCAGAAAGCCAGCAGGTTAGCATTAAATAGATGTAGAGGAGCTGGGTATGTTGCATAACATGAAGGGTCACTGTCCCATGTTAAGCTCAAACCTAAAGCTCACATTCACCTCAGAACTGAATTTCTGTGAGGTAAATGATCTTCATACACACCTCTGGGTTTGTCTTAACTCACAACATTCATGTCATGCTGTGCAGTTTTCATCCAAGGAATTTGATCCACATTCTATGCCTATATGCAGGGGTGAAAAATACCTTGTTTTCATTTATTTTTTCATTTTCTCAATGGTGCTGGGGTAGTTCCAGTAGACAGTTATAACTGATCACTATCACCACAGTTTCTAAGAACTTCAATAACCCGTCTCAGAAACTGAGGCCAAACTTCAAGCTTGCCTCTCCTGTGACTTGTTAGCCAATTTTACCACTTGAGTATTGAACTGTGAGTGTAACAGATATCTGTACAGTTTGGTCACTAAAAGTAATAAGAAACAGTGATAAAGGAGATACTTTGTGAAAGAGAGTGCCAGGGAATTTCTAGTTGAAGAGATAAAAGAAGTGGCTGGGAAGCAGCTCTAGATACAACATACCAACAGCTGGGGCACTTGAATAAACCAGCCTAGCTATGGCTGCTCAGGATGGGTGAGAAGAAATAGTGTTACTGCATTCTAAGACTGCCAGGTAGTAAGAACCACCAGGAATCCAGCAGGGCTGCAAGGGCTGGCCCTGAGGACTCCTTCCCTCTCATGCAGGAGCTGGAGACATTTTCTGTAGTCATGTGGGAGAAGGAGAACCCCATATTAATCCCACAGGATGGAAGATGTAGAGGGAAGCAGGAAAAAACAGCAGTTCAAAATGACTTCGGGCTTTGCTGCTCTGTCACTGCTGTTCTCATCTTGCTGTCTTACACCATGGAGGGGATGGAAGAAGGCATCTGCCAGTGCCTCCATCCCTCTTTCTGATCCCTCCCCAGATCAACGCCATCAGACATGGAGCCTCCAACTCTGCAGAACGAACAGGGGTGATGCTGGGTCAAGAAACAGATGTGAGGCTGGCGGCTGAATGTATCTATGGCTGGAGAACCTGTGTTTGCTTTCAATCTCCAGGCTGAGGTGGTTGCAAAGTTTCGATGTAGATGTGGGGATGAATTGACATGACGCTGAGGGAGACAAAATGCCCAAACAATGCTGCTGTGAGTTGACCACAGGTGGGGCTCCTGAGCGGAGACCTCGTAAAGAACTTCCAAAAGTGTTTCTCAATATTCTCAATATTTTGTATCTGGCAGCGCTGCAAATACCATGCAGATATCTGGCAAGGGAAGATATGATCTAAAAATATGATCTTAACTTTCTAATGAAAAATGGACAAGCCAGAAAAAAAAAGCATCTAAGGATTTGGGAGCTCATCACATCCGGGCCTGGGGTAGGAGTCATGACTTTTAAGTGCTTGAGGTTGACAGGAGTAGGCAAATATTGATTCAAAGCTCCAGTGTGTAATGTGACAGGCAAATGCTCCTTTGAGATCACTAATATATGTCCTGGGGAAAGGAGCACATGCTATAGCTTTTGGAGAGTAAATGAGAACATCCACTAATTATGTTTTCCTTCAAGTTCCTGTCGGANTTTCTATAGGCAGGCCAGGCATTTTAAATTCTGTGCACAATCATAATGCATCTGTAGTTCTCGGAGATAACACTGAACATACATTTTTTTTCCCTTGTATTTGAGTTAGACTGGAAATTTTATTTTTTGCATTCAAAAAAAAAATCCTTGCATACAAGATGTATCATACACAATCCTTGAAATCACAAGGTTTGGGAAAGGAAGCTTAGTTGGAAGACATTCAGCCACTAAAATGAGAAATAGTGTCTGCAATAAATTTTATTCTCATTTTTCTTCAATTTCTCCCTCTTTTCCAACATGCAGCTTTGATAAGAAGAGATGGGATATATAATTACCCATTTTCTCTCCCTCTTCTTACATTTATACTTATAAAGGCAGTACATTTTGGAAAGCCTGCAATGTGGGAAAATAATAAAACATTATATCTTTTTAGCCAAAAAAGAAGATATTAAAAATCTCTGAATGCTCAGATGAATTCTCAGCCTGATCTAAAACAGAACAGAGGGAAAAAAAAATCACCAGAGTTTCATAAATTCTAGGTACAGCTTTGACAGAAAATGCAATGTAAGGGCCAGATCATGTGCTTTGCATCACAGAGTCAGCAAATTCTGGCCATAGTATGGGCATATCTGTTTCTAGAGAGAAAGGGGTGTGTCTGGGATACTGTTCTGGGGAGCTGGTCCCTTGCCTGCTGTTTTGATCTCCTGTGGCTTAAATAAGCCTGGTAGAACATTTTCACAATTAAAAATCACGCTGTTAAGAAAAGGAGCATTCCCCTTCTGTTTTTTGACCGGCTCTAGCTGTTGCTAGCTGATGCGAGCAAGGCTAAGCCTGCTAGGTGTGTGGTCCGCAAATGCAGCCAAGGATCTGGCCTGGCGTGTCTGATTTTGCTCCGAGTTACACCAGCGTACACAGAGCAGGACCAAATCTGCGAACAGAGCTGCAGTAAAGCAGGATCATGCTGCTCTGTGCCAGGGCTTTAAATAGCAGGAGGCTGGAGCAATGCAGAGAAATATCTGCCTCCAACTGCTTGTCCCCACCTGTGAAGCAACCAAGAGTAGTAGGAGCTCCTGCTCCTACAGCGTGGGACACGGCTGTCTTTGTCGGTGTCTCACAGTGCTGCAGTTACGATACCATCCTCTGCTAAAAGGAGTAATTTCCTCTCTGTTTTGGCTCCCGGGGCTCTTAAGAGTTAATGTCCTGGAATTAGATCTGTTCAAAAAGAACTTGATTGATGAGGGACTTGCACCTTTATGACCCAAAACCAAACCAGGATTTGGTCTGTGGCTGAATGCTACATATATTATGGAAGATTTTTCGTTCTCAGATTCGATCTGACTCGGTGCTACTCGGCTGGTACACAGCAGTCCTAAAGCACAGTAGTGTATGAGCAAGTTTATGGTCCCAAGTAACCCGAAAATAAGAGCTACATGTTGCAGTAAAATATTGGCATGAAATTGCCTTTTTCTTAACACAGGCTCCTGCTCTTTTGTATTTACTGTCTAAGATACATGATACTAGTAGATGCAAAGTATAAAACCTAACAGATTCATACCAGCTAGAAAGTATGCATAAAAAGGCAGTACAGAATGCCCATTGAGTACAATGGAAAATCCTCACAATAAATCAATTCCCAGATTTCTTCCTTACTGCTGTTAAGAAAAAGTTGTTTAAAAGACCAAACTCCCCAAAACCCAGTTGGGGAAAAGCCTATTAAACTAGGGTGGAGAGGCCTGAAATCAATCTCCTCAATTAATCCTCTGTTTGGACTCCTTTTAAAGCTTTAGCACATGTTATTTTTCTTTAAGGGGGGATTTAGTACTTGGGCAAATGTTCCCACATATCAGCAAATATAAAGTCTCTTCTTTACTTTTTCCATGGCCTTTTCTGATTAGTGAGGAAAAATGTTTGTATTTTGAATAAAGGTCTATTACTTCCTGATAATTTTCATGCTTGAACCTGATCTCTGGTAAACTAATATAAATCAGGAGCAACTTGGTCAAAACCAGTGAAGTACAATTAGTATGGGAGCAAAGCTGTACCCATAATAGTCTTGCAATAGATATCTCTCATCTCTTAAATTTCTGCAAAAGTATGCAAGCATTAATCAAGTATAATTAAGAGCAGGATTTAGCCCAAAATGTTGCACATAAGATGGCATGCGTTGCTGGGGAAGCAGACCGTTGTCACAAACACAGAATTTTTTACTTTCTTCCTGCAGCAATTAGAATATCTTTGAGTTGTGAAAAAGAAAATGATTATTCAGGAGTAAACATTACAGTCAGTGATGTCAGCATGGAGAATATAGAACAGTACTGAACAAGTAAATTGCAGTTTATATTACTGGCTCTTTTTGCACCTTTGCTCCGATATGAAACTCCTTCTTCAAGAAAAATAACATGAAAGACAAAGCTGCAGCAAAGAAAACACATTAGCTTTTGCAATGGTTTCTTGTGTTTTCTTGCTATTTAAATGTAATGTTTATCTAATAAATAGTATTTCAGTGTTAAACAGTAACTCTCTGTCTGTGGTCCTTTTTTGAAAGTCAGAGAGTCCTTCAGGACTTGCTATGATGTCTTTGAAAGCAGTTTTCCTCTAATGAAAAGACATACTATGTCAGTAGAACAGGGTCCCAGGGAAGGCTGCCTGCCACTTTGTGCCTCTGGGTAATCTGGCCTCAAACACAACCCTGTGTCAATCTTTCTCACTTGCTTGCTTTCTTCCTGTTCTGCAGTAAACTAAGCAATACCTTGGAAAGAAAGTTTATCAGGACAATACTGCAGTCCAAAGTCAAGCCATTAGTCACTGCATGAATGGGTTTTAAAGAAATAAGTGGTTTGCTTTTGCTTTTTTTTCTGGGGGGAAAAATACAAGTGATTTTTTCGGACTTTTAGGTCTCGCCTACACAAGTAGAGTGTAATATTCATTTCTTTATTTTATTATGGTTACTTACTTGCTTAAAACTATATGTGCTTAAGAAAGTTGTTGAATTAATGCCTTACGTGGTACCAACCCCCCCACCCTTCAGAAAACAACCCTAAAGTAAAATGAAATTACTACTCTGCAACTGTGAAGTTTGAAAACAAGCTTCTCTTCTAATTCTTAAACAGAGGAAATTAAATTCATACTTTCCAGTACAGTTAATCCTGAGCTGTTTGACATATTTGAACATTAGCCATTTGCACTGGGGTATAAACTGAGTGTGGCTTTCAGAAATGCACTATTCCTGTAGACCGCTGATCCAAATTGACTGTCAAAAGTTATCTGAAGAATTTCAGCAGCTGACCTGTTTTATCATGGCCACCAGCTGCTAAAAGCTGTAGATGGTGGTGAGAGCTTAGGTGAGAGCGAAGAATATAGAGAGAAGTTAAAAGACAGGAGGACAGAGGAGCTCAGTGAGCTCTGCAGATCTTTGGCCCTTGTTTCTGACTCACTGAGGAGAAATTATGGCTCAGCAATATCCCCTGAGTTGGTCCCTTAGGGCCAAGAACATGGTAAGCTATGATATAGATTTTAAACAAATAACATAAAGGGCTATACTCTACAGTCCTTATGTTAAACTGTTTGTAA
The DNA here is from genome assembly GCA_013399115.1 of Anseranas semipalmata. Taxonomy (NCBI): domain Eukaryota; kingdom Metazoa; phylum Chordata; class Aves; order Anseriformes; family Anseranatidae; genus Anseranas; species Anseranas semipalmata. Next base: position 876,459 of record VXAA01000923.1, on the reverse strand, counting down.
TCCAGAAATGATAAGGATAAAACTGATTAAACTGTGATGACTCAGATTGGGATTTGTCTCACGGGACTTTAGAATAGCTCGCCTTGGTAGCCATCAAAACCCCTTCATAACTAGTGGAGAGAAAGAAAAATTAGAGTAAGGTTTATCTGCCCTTCATTAGCTGAGATGCTTATTTCTTTCTATTAACTGAAAAGGGGTCATTGATAACTAACCCAGATGCAGTCAGATATGTTTGATTAGGGGCACCCTGGTCTCTTTGTTTCTAATCGTGGATTAAGCAAGAGAGAGGATAAAGGAATTAACTTTTCTAGATTCCTCAGCAGATTTTGATTTAAGGTTCTGAAGTTCCTTTAGTTTGCAAGACTTCTATGAAAGGTCACCTCCAACGCTCACAACATGATTTTTATTACTAGAAAAAGATAATCACTTAGGGCAACAAAAGAATACAAAATAAAGCCAGCTGTTCCCCTCTTCCACTACACTCCTTTCTCAAGCTGCATTTTTCACTGTCTTGAATAGGACAAAAAGGAGTATAAGAATGAGTTAAGAAAAAGAAAAAGCACTTTTCTGAGCATGGCAGAGATTTGGCCGAATGTTATCATATATTTTCTGTCCCTACTCTTCCTCCTATTCCTTCTTGTCCACACCAAACAAGTGGAATGCAATTGGCTTATTGTGGCAATCCTGAAATAAGCTTCCTGATATATATGATTTCAGCACTGCTCTTTTGTGTCATAAAATTCCTGTAGAAATGTGGACAAAATGGGTGAACATTTAGTGGCAGCGGTGATGGTATACTTGCACCTATTATATCAAATGAAAATGTCCTACAGATATCAGTGAAATGAACTTCATTGTTATTTTCATCTGATGCAAAGAAGGGGACAGAGCATGGGAATGGAAGGGAGGAATTCCTGGGTTCTGAACTCTGTTTGGATGCTGTGTCTGTGGCCTCCGGCTAGTCTGGCCTCTCAGTGCTTCAGCGACTGACACCCCATAAATACACAAATAATAGATAGGAAGAGTTTAGGTCTGGATTTTATCCTGGCCTCAGAAAGCATGAACCCAGGAGCTGCAGACAGCAGTCTCCTGACGATCTGCCTTATTGCCTGTGAGCCATAGTACCGAATGCTGCAGTCACTTTCCATCTCACTCCTAAAACCCCTGTGAAGCAAGGCTTGGAACTGGTACACCAGCCCCTCTGCCTACCTTTCCTCATCAATAAAATGTAGGTAATATTTTCCTTTACCTGTGCTTATTTGCAAGACTATCAAGGTTGAAATCAGTGACAGAATAAATAATAAGACACTATATTTTCAAAAGTTCTCTGAAATCAGAAGTGCCAGTGCTTTAGACCAACAAACTATCACATGCTGTATTGTGAACACCTTCCATTGGTGAGCAGATGCTCACAGAAGTAGTTACCTGAAGTCCAAGGTACACACAGCTTTTGGCTGTTGTGAGGAAGGCGACCACAGTGCATCCTGTATTACTACTGATGTTACTGCAACATTATTGATGGAAGATATCTAGTCAGTCCCGAAGAACTATGAGATTTTACAAAAAATTAATGAACTATTTAATGGCGGATAAAATTGTGAGAGAAACAAAGGACTGATGTAGAAACAAAATGATTAGTTAAAATAACTCACAAAGCACTGCAAGAGGTTTTGCTGTAATTATATAGCAGGTTTAGTAATACTAAACTCTGAGGTTCTGTTGGAATTAATTGATGTAAGGTGTCGGTGTGGATTTCTCACTCCCTCTCTTGCTGCTATTTGTAATTCAGAAGAATGAAGGGAGCCTGATTACTAATTGGGAAGAGTTCAACAGGTTACCTTTTCTGAGGGAGCTGTGCTTCCACAAACTCTTTGTGGCCGGATCCTCTCATCCTAGTTCAGACAAAACTCCCAACACAACTCAGCATTAACGTGCTTCAGGATTAGGTCTTGTCTTTGTTACCTGCCCCTGCCTTTGGGGTCACTTGAGGCTACCTTTGGCCCCAAGTGAGTGAATGACTGTGTTTCTTTGAAGCTGCAGTACGAAAGGGGATGTACAATACAATGCACATAGTATAAAATCACACAATGTGCACTAAAAGAGCTGATTGTAAGTTGCAAAGCTCAGCCTGAGGCTTACAGTACCCTGAACCAGGCAATGCTGGTGCTGAGAGGACCGATTTTGTGCTGTGTCACCTCTGGAGCACTGCTCAGGAGACTCAGCCCAGGGGAGAAACCCATAAGAGCTAACCTTGCCTCCTCCTGCCACCAGCGCATCCCCTGGTATGTGAGGGAAGCCCTGGGGTGGCACAGGACAGTGACAGGCTGCGTGCTCTGGGAGGACCTCTCCTCATCCCACAGAGCTGTTGTCTTCTCCTCATCCACACTGCACATGTACTGGTTAATCACTGCACTCTCTTACTCCCTAGAAAAAAGAAAACCAGCAACAAATGTTAAAATTGTTCCCTCCAAACTCCTCTCAAGCATATGTCTATATCTATTTTATGGTATGCATCAGGGAACAAGTCCTGCTGGTGTTTCCAGATGTGTGTCTACATTGCTTATTGCTAGCACAAATCTGCCCTTAATCTAAGAGCTGTATTAGAAGGCCACTGTGGTTTCTTTTTCTCATGTAGCAACATAAAGCAATCACACTGCGGACTTAGGTCCATCCCAGGTTGCTTTTGAGGACTGCTTGTACTCAAACAGACCTCTGGAGCTTACAGATGTAAGTACTTTTCTTCTGTAAGAAGCACAGACGAGAGGCTGAGAAGCTCTGATCCCTTGGAAAGTGAAGGCAGGACATTTGTTTGCTGAAAGGAGAGCTGCTAGTTTGCTATGTTTGATTTGCAGTCCCCTGTTGGGGCAATAAATATTCAGAACTGCTGGTGTCATTATGTGCTGCTACTTGAAGTCTTCACTGTACCAGTAGCCATGCAATGTATCCGAAAATGTTACCAAAAGGAGCTTTGCTTCCAGCCACAACAAGAATAAATGGTAGAAAGAGTCAAAATCTGCTATCCTACTCTTAAGTTTTCCAGAAACAGCTGAGGTAGAATACAGTGGCAAAATATATGCCAGCTCTGGGTGTGTGAGCAGCAGCTGAATCTGAACAAAACCAATGTTGTTGCTCTGCAGTGTGCAGCAGTGGTCCCGCTTCCTCCACACCCAGGCAGAAGGGCTTTCCTGTGCTCATGCATGCCTGACTGAGCATGTTGCAGCCACTTCTTGAGGCATCAGGGGAAGTTTACGAGACTCTCTGCAGAAGTGACCATTATTCAGTGAAGTCCTGTATGGTTCAAAAAACACAGATGGTAATCAGCTAAATATTGCCCAAGATGAGTTGAAGCATAGGTTGGAGTCTAAGATACGCTGCTCTAAAAGCCTTCCAAATCCCACCAGCAGTATGTTTATTCTGTGGCTGTGGCTTCATGCAGTTCAGAGCGAAGAGGGCTGGTCATACAAATTGGCTTTATAGGAGATGAAGAAAGGCTGGCCACCCTTAGGAGCACGTGCACCTGGGAAATCCATATTACTCACAATTCCTCTTCAGGTATGAATGCTGCCAGCTAGGGAGCAAACTTTGGATTTATACATACTCTTCACATGTGGTTCTACTGCATGTGGGAATGATAGGGGCTGTTGTAAGAAAAAGTTTGTGTTATACCTGCTGCAGTCCTGGAGTCTACTACGGTATTTGTGTAATACCCTGAGTCGTAAGAGAAACAGGTTCGGCTATATGTTCACGCTGCGCTCTGCATGGCTGAGCCTCCCTTCTGACTTCTCAAGGTTGCTAGAAGAAATAATATGTCAGATAACCTGTACATCACTTGTACCTAGTGTTGGAGTATTGTTTCTCCTCTGTAATATATATAGAGGAACTGCTAAGCTTAGCAGAAAGAGAGAAATGCAGTTACAGCACACAACTAACATTAGAAGATTATTCTTGAGGTTTTTGCTTACTGAAAATTACAAAACAAAAACAAAACAAAACAAAAAAACCTCGAGCCCTTGAGACAAACACTTTGATGTAGCTTGGAAAATAACAGAAAAGCTGCTCAGACTGCTGGGCAACCCACCAAGAGTTCATAAGTTAATAAGACACAAGAAAGCATTACGGTAAGCAGTATTTCAGTTTTAGGCCTTAAATAAAGCATACATTTTTCTTAATGAAGAAAAATGCATGCTTGGGATTTAAAGAAAATATGAAGGTTATGGGAATAGGGCATAATAAGAAATACTTCCCAATTCTGCCTTGTCCTCCTCCACATACTAACACCACCGCTAACATCATCACTAAAAACCAAGATTCTGAACTCATGTCTGTGGAAGACATCTGATCTGGGGTTCTGAAGTTAAATTTGTTCTAGTGAATAAAATGACCATGGCCTCTGAGGGTGTTGAGTTACTGGCCTTCAGCACTCTGAGGGCAAACAACATTGCACAGGTCAAGCCATAATGTTTTTATCTCCTCAGAACAGGGTCACTTCCCCCATACTGCCAATTTTGAACAGTCTTTTGTCAGGACTCTCACCAAGGTGTAGTCTGGAAGAGTGCGAATGGTGATGGACAGAGCTCACAAGGATCTTGCTAACAGCTGAATAGAATGGACAACCATGTGCAGGCATTTCAGCCTGGTTCTGTTTAGGTTACTAGCCTAAACCAGTAAAAGTGAGTCCTACGGTCACATCTGGCAAATTTGTTGGTAATGGAAAGCCTTTGCATGACATCCTCAAAAGAGTTTTCTGGGAGGAAGAATGAAGTTCACCAACTCTATCTATTTTATTTTATTTATTTTAGGAGTTTGGATGGCTCCATTATTGTACTGCTGAAGTCACTCGCATTGTTAGTGTGGAAAGCCTCATATCACTCTGTGCAATATGGGAAATTATTATATGAACAGGGAGTCAGATGCAGAACAGGAATTCATATTTAGATCTTCAAAGAAGTATATTTGCAGAGTCCTTCTTTGAAATTAGATCACTTTTCCTCTACATTGGTTCATCCTTTGTAGTTCTAGAAAAGATAAGAATGTATTAATTCTATGGAAATCTCACCAACATTTCTAAACATTGGTTGAGCATGCTTCAGTAAATCCCTGGTAATTTAATCCCTGTTTCAGCCAGACAATCTTGTCCTATATTTTTAACTACTTTAACAAGACCATGTTTGGGATGAATTATTTTTAATTGAATTGTATCAAAAACAGTGTGGCCAGCAGGACTAGGGAAGTGATTGTAGCCCTGTACTCAGCTCTGGTGAGGCCGCACCTCGAGTACTGTGTTCAGTTTTGGGCCCCTCACTACACGAAGGACATCGAGGTGCTGGAGTGGGTCCAGAGAAGGGCAACGAAGCCCGTGAGGGGTCTGGAGAACAAGTCCTACGAGGAGTGGCTGAGGGAGCTGGGGTTGTTAAGCCTGGAGAAGAGGAGGCTCAGGGGAGACCTTATCGCTCTCTACAGTTACCTTAAAGGAGGCTGTAGTGAGGTGGGGGTTGGTCTATTCTCCCATGCGCCAGGTGATAGGACGAGGGGGAATGGGCTAAAGTTGTGCCAGGGGAGGTTTAGGTTAGATATTAGGAAAAATTTCTTCATTGAAAGGGTTGTGAGGCATTGGAACAGGCTGCCCAGGGAAGTGGTTGAGTCACCATCCCTGGAGGTATTTGATAGATGTGTAGATGTGGTGCTTAGTGACATGGTTTAGTGGAGGACTTGGTAGTGTTAGGTTATAGGTTGGACTTGATGATCTTGGAGGTCTTTTCCAACCTAAATGATTCTGTGATTCTGTGAAATATTGCAGAAATATTGTTAATAATAACTTTTGAGCATTCTTCTGGATGAGTCAGTATATGATCTTATCAAAGTGTGGAAATAAAAGGAATGGTACTGGCACTGCACTATGTCTGAGCATTGTGTGCACAAGGTAACGTTAGGATTGAAAATGTATTTAGGTCCAGCTTCAAAACAGCATAATATATTCTAGAGATCCAGTTGCTCTTCTTGCAAAATCAAGAGTTATGAGCACATCAGTCTGTCTGAGAAAATGCTTCTGAATATATATGTTGCGGTATGCTGTTTAAAAGTTCGTGTCTTTCTTGAAAGATGGCAGTGAATGATCCCTATTTGTGTAAATCATTTTTAGATCTAAATAGTTTGAGGATAGAACACTACTACAGTCTTGCAAACTATTTTATTATCTTTTAATTAATTTATCTTCTCAGCTACTTAATCAAATGCTATTTCAAGCCAGGAAACAGGATAGGGGATGGTGGTGGTTCACATTTATTTGACAGAGCTAGCTTTTGTGGCTTCCTGGATGACAAATTAGTCTGACTTTTGCAGTGCTCTGGTGACTGTAGTGATCCAAATATAGTTTCCTGAATTCACAGCACATTGTTTTCCTTAAAACTCTTTTTTGTTTGAATCTTTGAAGACATCTGTACATAATCTTTCCTACAGGTGTTCAGCTGTAGTCTCAGCTGTAGAGAGACCAAAGGAAGATTTGTGTTGAGCTGATCTACATCTTAACCAGTCCCAATATGCTAGAGAACATCTTTAAAAAGTTCACTGACAGACATCTACACCTGATATTTGAACTAATGTAAGTGAGCTTTCGAAGGTATAAACAATTCCTTAAGATTTCACCATTCAGGATTTTATGCTGGCTTTTTATATCACCAGGGATATCACTAATATGAAAACTAAAAATTTTCCATGTTATGCAGCCACTCAGAAGTGGCATGATGCACAAGGGCATGATGTATATTTGCTTTTGTTTGATTTTGGTCACCATTTTGTCTTGCATCCCAGCCTTGTCACATGTATCGATATTGACAAACTGTGGCAGAACTGCCTCCTTTAATCTGGATGTTTGTATCTGACGAAACTCAAAAAGCCTTCTGAATTATATTGCATCATGTATCTTTGAGATTTTTTCCTCTCTGTGTTTCAATATTGTTTGTGTAGTTTGATACCTGAATTATAAAAGCAAGTAGAAGCTCAGTCTCCATGTATGCCTGCAGCCCCCAAAAGTAAGTTACACCAAGAGGGTTCTATAGGGAATTTGTGATGGAAGTTTATGATTCATTTTGCATTTTTTACATCAGTAAGTCTTGGTTATCAATGACATTAAATGGGATCTTAATACTTTTAAAGGTAAGAATGATACTCTTACTTGTCATAATGCTTGGTTTAAACCCTTCAGAGATGAAATGCATCTGACTGTTATTTCAAATAGTATGAGCTTTTTCAGTTAAACATTTTGTTATCAAATGTTTTCCCATATTTGATTCCAGTAAAGTATGTGTTTTTAAAGGAACCAAGATTTTATAGCTCATCTGAAAATCTATGTGGGTGTGCTCACTAGAATAAGAAATCCCCCTGAAAGTATGGACATAGGAAATCTGTTGCTTAGATGTATTTATTAATGTTGATTCAAGCTTTGCTTGGGATCGAAATGAAATTTTTAAAAATGGTAACTAAATCAAAAGCTAACAAAAATTTGTCAAAAGTATACATTTCTGCTGATCATACAATAATAATAACACAGTTAAAGTATTTTCTTCAATAGACTTACCCCTTGGGACCAAAGGAAGGTTTGGTCTGTTGTCTGCTGTCTACCAGGGACAAAAAAACGAAAATGGTTTTCTTGGTCTTATTAAGCTTGTTTCAGAATAAGAGTGTGAAGTCTATGACTCAGCTAATGGTTCTTTGAACAAAAGAGTAGAGAAAAAGTATTTAAACCAAAGTGCTCAGCTGTTGTTATGGTGACACGTTAAACTATCCAGTCATTATGGTTTGGATCCAGAAGCAATTAAGTTGTAGGGAAGGTGTGCACCCGCTTTGGAGCACTTCAAATCAAAATTTCTGTGAGCCGCAGCTGTGAAATATCTTTAAAAGGAGTATGGGAATTCTCATAACAAAATAACATACAAAATCGAAATTGAAGTCATACATAAGCTAGGAAATGCCAAAATTAAGATGCTCATGCAACCTTAGCTCACTTCCTTTGCTGTGCCCTTTATATGTTTTTCTTTATATGATCACATGCCTCATCTAGCAGGTATGCAGCAATCACCGAATGAGCAGTTCAAATGCACCAAGGAATGATGTCTTTTCCAGGACAGTAAGAATAGTGCAAGGTGGTGGCAAACCGTGCCTAAACAATGTAGATAGAGCCATCTCCCTCACACTCTTTTGGACCAATTTCTCTGTAGCAGAGCTGTAGGCTCCAGATAGCACCTCTGTGACCCTAAGACATATGTATGTGTGTGTGCATGTCTGTATGCATAAACACATATACTATGTATTCATATTTTTTGTGCTTTTTCAGTGTAAAATGTCTGAAATGTGAAAGCAATGTTGCAGGCTGGTGTTTTTACAAGATGATGCTGAGGGTATCAGTTACATGCTTATGTGCAAGCAGGTACTATGTGACTTGCTGGGAACCATACCTCTGCAGTAAGAAGCAGTTCCTGGAGTACACTGTCCCCAGAATTGCACCCAGCTTTTGCCTCAGGACAAAACATTTTTTCACTTGAAAAATGAACCAACATATAAGCAGCGTGGATAATTGTGGGTCTAAGTGATTTGAGGAATCCTCTATAATCCCATGAGACCAATGCTTATTTCTCATTTCTGATAGTCAGTGTGAATGACTGCCTCTGGTGAGTTTGGCATATTTCATTTGACTGAAAATTTTCTCTTTTCATAGGAAACCTGACATTTACACAACTAGATCAACCTCTGTAAATGGGATTGTAAAGAAAAATGGTAGAATAACTGGGGAACATTCACACCAGAAACTGTAAGCTGCTCAAGAGCCGCAGGAATCCTATAAACTATCCTGTATTGTGCAGTGCCGTGAACCTTGGGACCACATTCCTGGTTGACCCCGAACTGTTACTTCACTAAAAATAGTCACTATGAAGTTGTCATAGCAAGAAGACTTCAGTGACTCTGGAGGTGGTGGCAGTGGAGTGGCTGCTGCCATTATTTGTGCTGGAGCCCCTGAGGGGATGAACAGGGGATTTAAGCACTTTCATGCAACATTTTGATGGTAAGAGCATCTCTGTTTTGCAGCACATACATGAGTTAAAACACTTTTAAATTTAAAGTCAAATGCAAGAGGAATCCTTGCAGCTCCCAAATACAGCACAGTCTACATGAGGAGAAAATGTGTTAGGACTTGAGATCCTAACAGAGTCAGTTCTGATAATGTCAACCACATACAGCTTTGTTTTTGCAGTTCTGGGAGCAGGTATAGTTTAGATCATGGAAAGCACTGGGAGTAATTTCTGTCTAAAATCATATATTGAGGGGAAAGAATGGATTGGTTTCATGGTATGTCTGAATGTTGGGCAGCTGTCAAAGAAAGAGGAAGGTGGAGGAAGCAGGCACCTCTGTTAGTCATTCTTACTGTTCTTCTAGGGAAGCAGTACAGTCCTTGGCTTTGATGGATCCAGGGAGAGCTCAAACTTGTGTTGTGATCTGATAACATTCCAGTCCAAACACTGCAATTTCCTCATTCAGCTTCATCAAGTCCTCTCTTTCAGGTTCATATTAAAACATCTGAGAAAGTGTGCGTGTGGATTAACTGAATGCTTTTCTCTGTGTGTACGGGACAGGAGAAGAAGAGGAAGAGCAAATGAAGAACCTTCCCTGCCGCAGCCCTCTGAGAGCAAGGGAAGGGACAGAACAAGGAAAGGGCCGTGGTCAGGCAAAGGACTCAGCCTAAGATCCAGCGTTTGGCAGAAAGCCCGATTTTCGGATTTGTGAGAAACTGTCTGGGGGAGAGAAACATCTTTACACTAGATGTGAAACAGGAGGGCCTGAGGGAGGGTTGGAGAGGAGCCCAAGAATGAGCACAGCCTGCTGCAGTCATCGGCTCCAGTCAGGGCCTCCCTTCTTCTACATGCGTGAAACTATTTCTATTGTCATTAAGCCTTAAAAAGCTGTTGTGTATCTGTATGTGCACGTGTGTGTGTGTGTGTGCGTGAGTTTGCGAAAGTGACATGTTTAACTTCAGATCTGACAACGTGCCTTTGGCAGATTTGATGTAAAAATTAACTTGCTCTGTGCCCTTTTTTTTTTTTTTTAAGAATAAAACAAAACCAGATTGAGCTTTTACACTTAAAGCCCTAAGAAAATCATAAAAGTGAATTATGGGGTGAGAATTACTCTTTAAAGGAAAGCTTTACACTGGAGTAAACTTGGAACATTTATACATAAAATATTACATATAACATTTATATATATAAAATCTGCTGAACTGGCCAATTTCTGACTATTATATAAACTTTATGCTTTTGAGAAAGCAGACTTTCTTTCACAAAAAATAATTTGTTCTAGCCCCTATTATAAAATAATAATCCCTTGGTATAAACACTTGACGCTATTGTCACAAGTTGTCTCCTCTGTGAGCTGTTTGATTGAACACTTTGTCCTTTGTATGTTTAGCAGAAAGTGCATTGGTCTAGCAAGCTAAAAGCATGATGCAAGCGAGCAGAAGGAAAAAGGTAAGTCTGGGAAGGAAGCACTTATTTCAGACAAAGGACACATGCAATTTTGGGGTGCAGAACTTGTAACGAAGCCACTTTGTGTTCAGGGTTATCTTGGAGAGGAGGTCGAGGCCTGGGCAGCTGTACAGACAGTGGCACCATGAGCTGCAGTGTTGCTTCTCCAGCACCTCTCAGTCCAACAGATGAGTACTACCTCCTGGAGCAATGGGACCTCCTTGAACACAGTGAATTGACAGTCCAGAATGACTGGACGCATACAAGCAGAGGACATGTTGAGTGAATGTACCAGGAAGCATAAATGTCCTACACTGTGTGCAGTGCTGTCTTTATGAGGAAGGAATGACAGAGAATGAAAGAAAATGAGACAGATATTCATGCTGTCACTTAATTCATGTCTGGGTGTGTTTAGATACCATAATGGCAAGGTCATATAAAACCTGGTGCAGTGCAGAATAGCCTGCAAAAACACTTATGTGGGATAAGCAGACATTTCTTAGCATATCTGTGGAAGTACTGGCTATTTTTGCAGGTTGTGTGGTGCTGGGCTGCTCCACAGTATTTCATGTGAGATATCTTTCTGCAAATCTGCTGTTTGAAAGCTAAACCTTACTCTTGCAGAAATTATTACAAAATTATATAAAAAGTAGATGAAAACACTGAAATTGTTCACAGAAATGTAAGCTGTAGAACTGTTAATTCTTCTTTTACTCAGAACTGGAACAGAAATTAGGCATTTCAGTGCCCTCAGAGAAATCCAGTATATATGATCTTCCCTAATTGTCTTACAGGGAAAAGCTGTGATTATGAAGCAATCACTGATCTGATCCCCTAGTAGCTTTTCCTAAGTCAGAATGTTCTGTTTTCTTTTCACTTCTCAAGCATCGCATTGTTTTAAAGAATTGCAAAATGTCCTTTTTAGAATGAAACAAACATCAACACTGGATTAACAGAATCAAGGTTTATATCCTGGAATGATATGAAGAAAATAGATGAAACATTTAATTGAATTGCAGATGTTATGTCTAGAAGAGCAAAATAATCTGAGAGTAATTGAGTAGGTTACCGTCTACACTAAGCAGAGATTTTTAAAACAGAATACATATGGAGAATGCAGAAGTGCAGAATACAAACATCTGTGTTGAATGTTAGTTTCCAGTGGTATCAAGGAATACACATGTTTTTCTTAGATTTTAGAACTTAGTGGTATCAGTGGAAATAAAATAATATGTCTGATTATATTGCTGAAGTCAGCAGAGGAAGAATGCAAAATAATCTTATTCTTCTTCCTGAGAGACAACTATAATAAATCATTAGTGGTATATTAAAAAGTAAATTATAGCCATGGGACTAACTGTTTTCCTATTCACCAAAGGAATAAAAAAGGAAGATGTTGAATTATGAACAATATCAGTTGGCTTTTGTGCTTATTTAGGCCATATATGAAAACATCAAAAAGATCTGCATGATGTTGTTCAGTCCCTTAAACTTCATAGCATTTTAAACAACATTTGGTGGATAGAAAAAGAGAAGGGTTTTTTTAGGGAATATTTGTAGTACAGAAACTATAAATTAGATTTTCTAGCTTTCTAAAATGCAGTTATTCTAAAGACAGAGAAGTGATGTTTATGCGGAGTTAGAAATAGATTATCAAATTTTAGCTTCTCAGGTAAGAAGACATATAGAATTGTCTTTTCCATTGCAGATATTATATTAGACTATTCATCTTCCCATTCATTTACATTTCAGCTTGCAGCACAGAAGTCTGCATAACTAAGAAGATTTTAATTAAATCAAAGGACAAAGCATGGCAATTTAATGACCTGATATGAAACCTCATATGTTTCCATTGGCCCCAGGAGTCTTCTTGAGGAGAAAACAGTAAGAATCAGATTTTCTGACCTATGTTGGCTTGGACAGGCTATTCCCAATAGAAATGACTAGGAGTTGTGCTTTATTTCCTACTGGTGCTTGAACTCCACCCAAATTGTTTCAATTCTGAATCAAGTAGATACTGCAATTACATTAATTAGGCAAACATCCCAAATTAATTATCAAAGTCATCTTCTTTGATTAATTGTAATAGAGACTTGTTATCCAGACAAAGGCCCAGTCACATTTTCTGTGTATAGATTTTGAGATAAAATCAATGCAGTAATTCTTGGTCTTTTCTGGTTTTGAAAACAGAACAAAACAAAACAAAACAAATAAGCTTGATTATTTGTTCCCTCTTTTCTGTTCACAGAGAAACTTGAGCACTTTGCTTTGACACTTGGACTTCTGCTCTGGGTCTCTGTGGTTTAATTCTAGTTTGGGCTGATAACATACCAATCTTCTCGACACACTAAGAAGGAAATGACATTTGGATCACTGCTATGGTTTGGCAGGAACTATTGATGTGATACCTGCACTTTGTCAGATAGCTCAGGAAATTCCACAGCTGATACTTAAAGCTCTAGTTCAGGCAGGGACTTCCAATCCCTGATAAGTGTGAAGTTCACAAGAAGTTAGACATCTTAAATTTTCTTCAGTTGGTGGCTGTGCCAAGGCTTGCACGACATACACGGGTGGTTGGAACTCCACTAAACACCAGACATCATTATGACAAGCAGGGGTGGTGAAGTGGGGGACGATTTGACTACCTTGCTCTTACTGTAATGGAAGTCAAGGTCCCTTAGTAAAGCTGGAACCTGATGTAGGAGATGCAACTTAAATACTGGAATATATGGTTATGTAAGTATTGAAACAACTAATTTGGCACTGTCATTGGGAATTACAGTCTGTTGAAGTTTTCATCTCAAAATTCAATGTCCTTCTAAGGCCAGGTTTTGTTTAATCGGGAAATACAAATATGAATCAGAAATCACTCCATAAAATCAGCTCATTTTCTCTTCTCTTCAAAAATACAAGTTTAGAAAATACAGGTAATTGGATAACATTTAAGAAATGCTTTATTTAGTCAAGAAAAAGGAATAACAAGTGGGGACCTTGAAAAGTTTCATTATATTTGAAATGTATCTGGAACTAGTACTAAAGACAACAGTGATCAATTGTTCTTCAAAGTAAAATTTAGCATAAAATAATTAGCTGAGGCTTCATTGAGAGAATGTAGGTTGGGTAGTAAGAAAACATTTTCAATGATAAGAATATCCTGATAGTACAGGAATGGCCATCTTGGGAAGTTTTAGACTCTCTCTTATTACAAAACTTTAAGAACATGTTACACTTTTTTTTTTTTTTTTCAGACAAGTTTTAATTACGCTAATTGTTCAACAGAAGAGAAAGTTGGATTCAGACCTTGCTTTCCTGTGACTTCAGGATTCTAAAGGAAATGGCCAATATTATGCAGGTGATTATATTGGATAGATATAAACATCCTTTCTATTCTATGAATTTGTTTATATTTTATGAATTTGTCCCATAGATAAAGAGAATAATTCAGATCCAATGCTGTCAATTTGAAAGAATATTGCATTACTCTATTATTTTATTGGTGTATTCAGACTCTCACAATGTATCATTTTCTTAGCTTGAATAAGTCAATCACATCTGGAGCTGGTCAGAATATTTTCAGTGAAATGAAATATGCCACTTCATCAAAGCCAAGATGTTGTATCAACATATCAGTTTTGACAAACATTTCTTGAGAAAGTTTTTGCCTGGGGTTCCCTTGTCACTTATGGCCAGAGGAGAAAGAACTTGAGCTGAAAAGATCAAGTTTTTGGTCCAGAAACAGACATTTCATAACAATTTCCATTTGCAAAAATGTTTGAAGGGGTTATTTTCATTCCTCTGAATAGTGAAAACAAATTCTGAAACCTCGAAATTTACAGCAAAATGGAATCCTTGTCCCCTGAACAGCTTTAATCACATGTGAGCACACAAAATGCTGATTCAGTAGCTCATATTTAGAGGATTTAGGTATACCAGAAGGCATAAAATCAGGAAACCGTAAGAAATGTAGCAATAGCTTCATATTTGGCTTCTTTTTCTTGAAACTGTATTCATTTTCCAAGCAGCGTGTAAACAACATTGAATTTGACTCTTGCCACATAGATATCTCTACAGAACATGCATGATACCACATACCATGTCTTTCACACCCAGGATTAGTGAAGTGGATGGCAAAGCCACTCCTAAATGATGTAGGATACAGGCTGCGCCCTAGGTGATTACAGGAACACTAGAAATATATTTTCTTTACCTCATTAAAATTTGTGGGCACTTCAGCTATTCAGTCAAGGTTAAAACATTTTGACTGCTCCAAGAGAAAAAAAACCCAAACCGCTTGTATCAGCTGGAACAGGAGGCTCCAGTGCGCTGATGAAGCTCATTAGCTGCTTGATTGCATCCTGGAAGAAATATGCACTGTACATGACTGTACAGGAAAGAGGAAGGTACAACTGTGGTACAACTTACCTTCCCTGGATAGCATTTTATAGCCATTTTGCTGTAACTCATTTACACCCATTAGAAAATGATCATGCAAACTGTGTCTTTTAAATAGTTATTAAACAGAGCAACACCTGTATCTGGAATACATATAGTAATATTTTCACAATGCAGGACACAAAACCTCAAATACTGTGCTCAGTTTTGGGCCCCTCACTCCAGGAAGGACATGGAGGTGCTGGAGTGTGTCCAAAGAAGGGCAATGAAGCTGGTGAGGGGTCTGGAGAACAAGTCTTACGAGGAGCGGCTGAGATTGTTTAGCCTGGAGAAGAGGAGGCTCAGGGGAGACCTTTTCACTTTCTACAACTGCCTCAAAGGAGGCTATAGGAAGGTGGGGATCAGTCTCTTTTCCCAAGCACCAAGTGATAAGACAAGAGGAAATGGGTTTAAGTTGCTACAGGGGAGATTTAGGTTAGATATTAGGAAAAATTTCTTCATTGAAAGGGTTGTGAAGTATTGGAACAGGCTGCCCAGGGAAGTGGTTGAGTCACCATCCCTGGAGGTATTCAAAAGACATTTAGATGTGGTGCTTAGTGACATGGTTTAGTGGAGTACTTGGTAGTGTTAGGTTATAGGTTGGACTTGATGATCTTGGAGGTCTTTTCCAACCTAAACGATTCTGTGATTCTACGATTCTAAAACATTGTAGCTAAAAGAGGTGTTGAAGTTCTATTCCATGAAACTAAGCTTCTCAAAGAAAAAAAAAGAAAAAGAAAAAGAAAAAAAGAGTTAAAAGAGCATTTCTAAACACTTTCTGCTCTGAATCTTGAGAAAGATCATTTTCTTCAAACATGCAGAAACCACATGTCAGTGGAAGAGGTTAAAGTCTGTCTTCCAGTTCTCAGAGGAAATTTTCACAGCAGTATTCAGTGCTCCCAGCACGTACAGACTGGTGTTATCAGGGGTAGAAACACCTTCAGAGATGGTGTTTCTGCGTCTGAGACCCAACTCTGTGAGGAGGTGTCCTACTGTAGTGGCATGGGCACTCCATCTACCCCAGCTTCTTCTCCATAGGTGAGTTACCAGAAACTGCTGAGGGGCAGCAGAGCCAGTATGTGAGAAAAGGCTGTTGAGGAAAAAATATACAGGAGATATTGATTTCAGGAAAGGGAGTGCTAATGCTGCACAAAGCCAGATGTGTGACCGCATATACACATGTGAGATTGTTCCTGTTAGTCTCAAAAACAGTGGAATAATACTGAATATCAGTAGAGCTCATATTGCAATGCAGGCAGTAATTTCTTTTTCTGTAGGGAATTGGTTTAATCAGTTTACAGAAATATTAAAGCATAAAGTGTGATTTTTCAGTAACCATTTATCATGAAAAACATTACCTGATGTATTCTCTGCACAGGAGGAAAAAATCCACAAGTCTGATTTTCATCCCCTTGCAGTTTGCCTTTAACTTGGAAGGTACAGAATATTTTTCTTATTTTTACAGCAGAAATTTGGATTTTACAGAGTCTGGGAGACTCCATTTTATCTGAAAAGCTAATGGCACTGTGCTGTGATAAGACTTGAAAGTGAAAGCTGAAAAACAGAAAGGAGAAGAGATTAAGGATTTTATTTCAGTTGGTACATGGATTAGTTTGAATGGATTTATGGCTGTTGTTTGCAATTATGGAGCCAACTGTATTGATGCCCATGTCTCTGATTTAGCGGTACGTATTGCCAAACCACACCACTAATAGCTCTGGTAAGGTTTCAGAAGTCTGAGCAGACAGTGTGTTCACTGCTGGCAGCCTTCGCCTACAAGCCAGAGAGAAACTGCGAATAGAAAATGATGTAGAGCTTCACCTTCTGGCTCTCTAGAAACTGACAACTTCATACTATGATTTTGGCCTATCTTCTTAAATGTGGAAATAAAATCACAGATGCTATTTTGTCTGAGACTCGTACATATACTGCTGAGCTAGAGGATAATTCTTATTTCTTACGCATGCCACTGCTTGTTCTAATTGCTTCTTTTTAAACTAAGTTGCTAAAAATAGCTTTATTTTCTGATTCAGATGCAACAGTGAACGACGTTCATGAAACACTCCTAAAGAAGAAAAAAGATAAAATCTGAATGTAGCAGGCAGGATATACAAGCTAGACAAAGTGTTTTTTAAAAGGAATAATTAGGGAAAAGGTCCTATTTGCTAGAATAATTAAATAAGAATCTTTAATACAGCTGATAGCAATGCCTCAGTGAAAAAGGAAACCTGAATTTTAAATATTAAGGATAACATCTATCTTTGCCTAGATCTGGACATTATTGGCGCTCTCCATAAATCATTCTCTTTTTAATTTAATATGAGCATCTGTAAGGTCCAGAGATAAATTAATTGCTGCCAGATTTAAATAATACGCTTGGTTTCAGGCATTTCCTGGGGATTAATGACAGGTTAGGGGGAGCTGAGGGCCTAAAGTTCAGCCAGAAACCATTAACCTCAGGTTATCATTAACCTCAGGAAACACCCTGTGTCTCAGTCATGTCTGTTCCTACAGAATGGAAATGAAAAGCATAATGCCACTTATTTCTTTTAGGGGTTGATGCCACACTGGTTGGTTTCTGCAGAGAGTTTTAACAGCCCGTGTTCTGCCTGGTTAGGTGGCATGAATCAAATGTGTGCTTATAATATATAAGACTTGGCTTATGATATCACCCCTCGCCGGGAAGGTTAGGACAGTGCCTGTCCCAGTGTAGGTGCCGCAACAAAGAGATGGATGCGAGCCTTGTGTTTCTTCATTTACTCCGTACAAAATTCTGTCTGGAGGAAATTTTCAGAGTTCCCAACTCAACTCATTAAGAGCTGAATTTTGACCTACTTTAAAATTGTGGCGGCCTCTGGAGGCATAGTATCTTGATATGGAAAATAGGAACAATATTTATAGGACAGCTTTTATACATTTTTCAGCCTGAAGGTTTCCACGCATTTTATGAGCATTTATTAATTAACACCCACGACATTCCTGTGAGACGTGTATTAGCACTGCTCTGTGCAAGTAATGACATCAGGGATGGCACCAGAGGAGATCTGGGAGGAAGGAGGAAGATGGCACCACAGCTACAATGTGGGGCAGGGCTCTGAGAAATCCCTCTTCTCCCTCATCTGTGCTGTGGACTTGGGAAATACTCATGGACTTTATGGCAGAATTGGAATCTGATCTGCTGTGTATAAGGACTTGGAAAAGTGTCATTATTAGTTATAGTATGAAAAAGAAGGGAGCAAGTGAGGTTAAGCCAGCGTGTGCCAGAGAGAGAACAACTTGCTGATGAACCTGTGCTGAGCGGCTGCTCAGGCTATGGACAGCTTCTGGCCCACTGCAGAGGCTACTCATGGCAGAGTATAATAAGGCTTGGATGTGTCTTTCTAAGGACAGACTTCCCCCACTTACTGTTAACCCTATAAAAGTTGGTGTCTAGATCAAGCTAGATATATAGGCTTCCTCTGTAGCTAACATAGGCCTTTCCATAGTATTAAAATAAGTGCCTAAAATACTTCCTTTCTTTGGAAGTGCCCAGTTTTTCCCACTGATTTTCATGGGACTCTAAAAGATCAGGTTTTTAACAGCAGGAGCTGGTTGTGGTGAATGCAAGAGTAGGAGAAGGGCTGGATATTCCCAGTGAGGGGACAGAAAAATGTCCTACTGGCTATGTCTTGTGTGGGGACTGGTGGCTGGGGGACTGGACAAATAATCTATATTTACACGCAGGCACACATACACCAGTTTGCCTTAGGCAGCAAAAGGCCGCAAGCTCATGTTGGCTTCATGGAGGGAGATGATGAATGAGTGCAGAGAGATACACTGGGAACAACACTTGCAACGCAGATTAATCTTACTGAAACTTGGTACGCTGACAGGGCTGCTCTTTGTTTTCTGGTCTGTTTAACTGGGTTTAGTTCAATGTTCATTTTTTATGATAGCCCTTACATGCACAAATCTATACTATTGTACATAGCTAGACGGTTTTGTGTCTGTTTTTCATTATAATGCAACTTCTCTGTACATTACTAAAATCTGTTTTAATATATAAATCATATCTAGTTTATATTTTTGTAACCTACATGTTACTTTTTCTTTATGCTCTTTATGTTCAGATCTTGTTATCACCATATTTTAAATGCTTCTGCTGACAGACTTCTTTAATTCTTCTAATAGCAAAAAACACTCCTTTAAACCTGTGACAATTCCACAGATAACCATCAAGCACTTTTTCATGGCTTTCAATCGTTAAAAAGAAATGGCACAGCTGTCCTTTGAAGCACAGGAGATCAAAATCACGGCCTAAACCAAACTGCAGCAGTATGACTGGAAAAAAAGGGCTCCCTGGAAGCTGGTAACAGAAGAATTTTCTAAAGAAAGAAAACTCCAAATATAGAGCACACAGTATCTTTCCAGAAGCTGGCAGAAAACAAAGGATTAAAATTAACTAAATCTCTCTCTCATGCTTTTGGTCCACAGTTGGCTGCAAAGAAACAGTATTAGGCCAGCTGTACAATGCAACCTAATTCCATACAAAATATAATAGCAGTGGGCTATGGAGATTTGGAGTTTAGCTTTCATGTGTGCCAGTGGGATAAGATATCTCTGGCTTACTAGAGCTTGTGATTCATAGGCCCAGATTTTAGTAAAACTTACTGTATCTGAGCTTTACTGAATTAGAGGAAAAAATATTCACGCTGACTTCTGCTTGCACACAAGGAAGGAGTTTGAAATCTCCTAATTATGTCAAATACCCTCTGCTTTTCTGGCCTTCAGTGCTATTGGAATTGCTCACTTTTTCAGTTCATCTTGTTTTTCACAACACTCATGAAAGTCTCACAGAGGCAGGCGTTACTAATCCAAGACGGATGTCTTCTCTTCCAGCCCCTGGAGTGAGTAACCCTGCGCTGGTGTCCGCAAGGGTGGCAGGGCTTCTCCCCGGGTTTTGGAGTACAGACAAAAATCTCTGCTGCACAGACATGATGAGGAGGAAAAGTGAGCAGTGATGCACAAGAGCCCCTGAAGGCAGGGATGATTCACTTTTTAATGATCTCTGGTCACTTTAGTAAAACTTGCTGTGCCTGAGCTTTACTGAATTAGAAGAAAATATATTCACACTGACTTCCACGTTTGGAGGTAGAGCATGGCCGTGCAGTGACACCTCCCTCAGGTGGAGTTGCCAACCCACCTTGGTCTTACACTTCTCCCTCTTAATTCCTCTGCATACAGAGGGATGCCCTGATCTGCTTGGTCTTCCAGAAACCCATGCTCTCATGGACCAGGTCAAACAGCTTTTGGGCTGGGAGAGGGTCACGTCTGTGTGACAGTGTGCCACAGAAAGTGTTGGAGGTCGTAAGTTTGGAACTACTGGGAAATATATCTCTTTTTGAGAAAATAGGGAGACCAAAACTACATCTGAAGTAGTATTTTCTGCAGAAAATAGTATCTTGTAAATTCAAAAGAGACGATTCCAAATGCAGAGTCAGATTATCAGATTCTTACCTATATCATAGACTGGTCAGATATATTGTGGTTATTTTTCAGAAATAATGCTTTATGATTAATTTTATGATTTCTTTATTTTTTTCATTCCTTTTGCTTAAAATATGCAATTTTTATCTATATTTTGTACATGTATATACGTTACATACTTGCAATATATATTGGCTCTGAAATGGTACTCTTCAAATGGTTCTCGGTTCCTATGGTAGCAATGTCATACAGGCATACATTCAAATTAGTGTAGTAGAGAATTTCAAAGATATTGATTCTCAAAAATGGAAGACACATTGTCACTCATTGCTACCAAACTCAAACAAGTTATATAAAACACAAAATATAGTTTCAAAATGAGGCAGATGTAAGTAGTCTAATATTCCAGGTTCATACACTCTTGTTTCAATTGTCTAGAACTAAAAGCAAAAGGATACTCTATATCATTAAAAATAAATGGAGGGTATAATTGCTTAAAAGATTATAGCATAAAATTTGCATGAATGATGTGCTGCAAAATACAAGAGGGATTTACTATACAGAATTTAATGTTGCTTTGCTTGTAGATGCAGCTTGCATTCAGGCATATCAAGAAATAAGATCATTTAATGGTTTATTCATTCTATTTAACAGAATATACCCATGGCCTATCATCCACATATTCACCTGCTGTCAGCTGCTATTGAGCTCTGTAATGAACAGCTGTGGAAAGGGCAAAAAATGTACAACAACCTCTGGCTATTTGCATTTAAGATAGTTAGTTCTGTGTGAGAAGAATGACATGTAATCAGCTAGGCACATGGGTAAAAATAGCAGACTCAAATTCTGCCTACCATTTTTCTCTTCCCGTAGAGATGTTTACTAAATTCATGAATTATTTGCATTTTGACTTTCAGAACAACATGTTATTTTTACAGGGCAAGAGGTTAGATTCTGTCAGTCTTGTTTCCGAGGGGTAACTGGAGAAGGAGAGCACTTCTCGGTGTGCACAATGGGAACAATCTGATCTATACTGTCAGCAGATGAAGTCCCATTAACACGTCGGTAATAGAGAGTGGTGCCTGCACAGCAGGGACAACACCTTGATAAAGAAGCAGATCTAAAATTGCTCAGTGTAGTACCCACTGTAGTTGCACTGCGTTGGTAACAGCCTCTGCTGAAGGTGGTGGGACACCTATTAACATCTGCAGGAGGCGTTGTGCAATGACTCTCAGAGCTTCTCCACTTAAAATGGGATCACAGCTCTACTTTGTACAGGTTGTTGAAGTAGTCCTTGAAAATTATAGACTCAGCCCTGTGAGGGCCCTGAGTGACTTCTGAGAGTGCTCCTGGTTCCCCTGGATTTCAGTGGGAGCTGGGACAAAACCAGACCCCTCAAGAAGGCAGGAAAACAGAAGACAGTGAGCAGCAGGACCCAGAATGTGAGTCTTGCTTTTGGAAGCTGAACAATAAGTAAGTCTGTTCTCAGATAAAATTCTTGTAGAAGTTGCCAGGCACCCGTTGTTTGGGAAAATATGAGGGCTCATTTGATACCAATAGCAGTGTTATCTGCTACTATCCACTATGGGTTAGAAAATTGTATTTGAAAGGTTATTTACTAGAAAGAATAGGCACATTCAGCTCTCCAGTTGTAGTGAATAAAATCTGGCCAAAGGAAATACATCGAAGCTTTTCCAAATAATAAACAAAGATTCTTTAGCTATATGCCTTCAAAGTTTCCTCTCAGCTTGAGGGTATGTAAGAGATGGAAATAATAGAAAAGATACTGAAAAAGTGTTGTTCCACGAGCCAATTTGCAGGAGACCATGTGATGTCGATGGTTGGAAAAATAATAAGATTGCAGTAGAAGCTTGTAAATATTATGTGTAGCTTCTAAAATCCCTTTTAAACTGTCAAAATGATGGCTAAATCATTCCAAGAATCTGGAATTAAAATATCAGATATTATAAAGTATTTATGGTTTTACTAAGTATGAGAAGAACTAGTCTGATCTGAGTTAAAAGCACCATAAAAAAGGTGGAGTAGCCACCTTTGTGCAGTCACTTACACCAAAATGGCTTCATTTTTAAAATGATTTCTTTTAGATAGATTTGCCATATACAGTGAAAATCAAAAACATTTTCCATTTGGAAAACAGTTAAAATAATTCTCTGGTTAGTGGTAAAACTAGGTTACTGTGAATATTTCAGGCAGTGCGGGCTGTTCAGAACCTGCATTTACTGGAAAAGCCATTTTCAGAACAAATTGTCCCACTCTTTCTGATCAATGATCTGCAAATGAAAAAGCCGAAACGCTTTATGACACAGAAACACAATAGCAGGGTCTCTTTTTTCTACAGTGTGATGCTGAGCGGAACTGAGTCATGCTGAGCATCACCCAGTACCCATGGTGCTGAGGAAAAGGTGCTGGCAGGGAAGGGGACATGTCTGGTTCCTGCCTCCCCTTCCCATGCACTGGGGATAGTATTCTGCTTACTTTTAAAGAACTTTACAGTGCCAGCCTGCAGCCTTACTTCTGCCTGTTCGTCTCCCGAGCCAGGCAGCAGTTGCCAAGTCATGGGCAGGACTCATGTCCTTTGCCCCATTGCCCCATGCCCAATGGACACAGCCCCAAACTAAAGTTTTGTATCTCAGCATACTTTTCCTGTCTCATGTGCTGGCATCTCAGGCATGTCCTTCACTGTGTGAGAAGACAAAGCACTGGGTGGCATGCTAGAAAAAGATCTATCAAAGGCGTACAACAGGGAGTGTAGTCAGGAGGAAGAACTGAGGAATGGTTGCTTGATTCTTGTGTAATTTGTAGAATAGTTCACCTTATCTGGGATAAGAAAAGAAAGGCACAGGCTAGACATTAACTATCTTATATGCTGGAAATAACCACAACGAAATCAGAAGATATTTTTTAGTGTGAGTAAAGTGACATGAAAGGATCTGGATGTAGAAGTGCCTTACTCAGAAACCCTATCAGACCAAACAATTTAAACTTCAGATATGCCATGAGATTAGTGTCAAAATATTTCTGGCTACAAAGATGGAAAAGCAACAGAGTAATGACAAAAAGCTTCTATAAACAGTATGATATTCAAGTTAACAAAAAGTGCCTGCTAGCTTTCTTCACAAACACAACTGAAACCCACATCAGGGCAGGGATTTAGGGGGTTTTGCACTGTCCTCCCCTCCCCAGCATGGCCCAGGCCTGTATTCACTGTGCTGGGCTCAGAGGCAGAAGGAAGTAGAGACTGAATAGTGTTCAGTGACTTGAGAGTCTTTTTCTCTTTGCAAACTAAAACAGAAACAGCCGGGCCTCAGGTTTGTCTGTCAGGCTGAGAAACCCACAAAAGCAAAGAAAGCAACTGACGTGGAAACTGGGACCATATTCCAGCCCCAATAGCTCCTTTGGAGGCTTTTCCTTGTATGAGCGCAAAGGTCAGGAAATCAGCCTGGATCCCAGCTGCTGCTCAAACTGTCCACCCTCCTGTGGTTTCAGCTCATGCAATTAATGCTGCATAAATGCCCCTGTTTGAGGGTGGAACTGGTTTCTTGTGTGGGTTACAAGTCGGACATGAGCTGTGTGCCTCAGCTCCATCAAAGCCATTCTTCTCTCCACTGCCCTCATGCACAGTGTCTATAGAATTATCAATCAACTGCTAATGGAAAAATAGTCATTCAGACTGGCTTGCTCAAATGTACAGTACTCCCCTTGCATACCCTGTCAGACCCGCCTTTTGTTTAAACATTTGTAGACTGAAACATCCTGTTGAGCCCTGTTCTGTGGGAGAACATATTTGTGAGACAAAGCAATGCTGTGGTCTACCAGGAGGTCTATGACTCTCTCAGTGAATTATTCACTACTTTGCTGTGGTCTACATGCCAGGTCACCCGTGTTCACAGCAGAGAATGAAGCATTATTCATTATCAAACCTTTGGTTTTCTCTTCTAGGAGGTTCTTCCCCCCATCCTCCTTGCCTCCTTTCAGGTTTTAACAAGACATTACATTCTTTCAGACTTCCCCTGGGCAGCAGTTTTTTGCACTTGCAGAGGTACGACAATAATAGGTAGAAAGCCAGAGCAGTTGTAAATTGTAGCAGTTAATGTCAAGTAGATGGGGCAGTGATCAAATGAAGTTCATAACCACAGAACGCAACCTGGGGGTGGAATGCTGTTTCAAAGATTTCTAATGACAGGGTTATAAAATCATAAAATAGAAGGTTTTTTCCACTGCGAAAGTTTGAAAGAATTTATTTGGCTGACCGAGGTATTAGCAGTGTTAGGGTCAGACTTTTATAAGACATTTAGCGCAATTGCCAATCAATGAGGGGACTGACCAGTCCATTTTGAAAAGGCACTGAAGGAACAACACCTGCATTGTGTTACTACTCCTGGACACCCTGAGTGCACCTTTAATGATCTTCAGGTCCTCTAGTATGGTTCTGTTTAATTAGAAACTGCTGATACAAAAGCAGGAGAGCAATATTTGACTAAAAAGAGCAGTTTCCAGGATTTCAGACCTGCCTTTTAACCACCATTCAAGAAACCAAAGCAGTGGGCAATGTCACAACATTAGCAAAAGGCAAACATTTAGAGCTCACCAAAGCTGGACAGTACACAGCTGTATCCCAGCTGGGCTTTCCAGCCACAGTGGCTCAGAGAGGGGAAAAGAGGTTAGATCCATGAAAATATCGTAAGATAAATAGCCATGGAAAATATTTAACACATTCCACAGCAATTTATATATAAAAGTAAGGAATTAACATTGTGTGAATGAAGCCTACGTTTTTATAAATAGATCCTGCTGTATTTTCAGCTTTATTTATTTATTTAACTGTTTATTTATTTATTTTTGTGCATTCTGCTTCAGTTATTGAGCATAAGCTGTGTGATGTGATTTATCTCCTTACTCAATTGTGTTCATCTTAGTCAAGAAAGAGCTAAGCCAGAAAAAATGCTTAGCTTGGAACTGAACTCCCAGCCGTTTTTCTGCTCATGGCAGAGCATGCAAAAGGAGAGAAATTCATTTGTAAAAGCTACAATGTGTTTTTGTTTAGAGAAGGGTTAGCAACTTCAGATTGATGAAGACAAAGCCTCTAAGCCTGAGAGACCTTGGGTTCCCTACTACAGATACCAGCCTTGGTCACTGAGATATATTTATGCCCCCCTTACCTGATTCCCTGTAAGTCCACATCCCACAGAAACAGGGCTGGTCTCTTTGCACAGTCACTGTGTTTGGAAAAGACACAGGCTTAAAGCAATTTCTGGCATCGTTCATTGCAGTCAGCTGTCCAATTTCTGACGTGACAGAGGAATCTGCCAAACAGAGTAATTCTCCTGTGCTTCCATTCTTCCTGCTCCTGCCCTATTTCCTGCTCAGAGGCTTTTCACAGTGGGCTTCTGAAGCTGGTAAGACACCTAGGATCTAGTTAGGTGCTATTTTACCCTACTGCCTTCTAATCAGTTCCTTCCCTGCTCCCGAAGGCTTGATGCTATCAGAGCCCATCTTTTGCAGTTTGTGACCCTTTGAATTTGATGACAAGCATCTCATGAAATACACTCTTCAGAGATGTGCCTTCCAGTGTTGAGGTTTCTAGGTCTCTAAAGGCATTTAGGCAACTTCAGAAGCTGCAGACATACCCTTGTGGGACTTACACTGCCTAAGCAGTGCACATGATAGCCCACCAACTCCACAAAGGACCTTTTGTAAATTCCATCAGAAGCTTATTGTTTTAAGTAGTATTAAGTATTAAGACCTTAATGTAGAGGAAAAAAAAAAACACACCACCAAGCCTTTGGTCCATTAGTATGTAGTATTAGACATCTGGCTCCTGTGTTGAGACCATAATATAGATGCTCTGCTGTATAGGTCAACTTGATTGATACACTGCTGCACAAAACAATGTGACCATTTACACTACATATTAAGAAACAGATCATCCTGAGTCAGCAAATAGCACCAGGCCAGGTAACACTAGCTGTATGGGAGTGAAAAATCTGCCATCACTTGGAACAATATAATCAGTGCTAAATTAGTTGTTGGTCAGCTCGTCAATCTGGTACCATTCAGTATTGTACTGCAGATACCATATGGAAACAGTCATGGAAGAACCAGTAGGTTGAGAGACACAGAGACATGTAACGTGGATGTGATTCTTGGGAATAGAAGGCAGCTGAGTCATTCAGTGTAAAAACTGGAGAATATTCTCCTTCTGTCAGTAATTTATACTTGGGAAAGAATGCTTGAGATACACAGTGACAGTAGCAAGCTTCCTGTTGCATGTCTTCATAACATCTGCTACTGCAGTCATCAGCTGGTGATGTTTTTACAGAAGTGACCTGTGAAATAGATTAAGATTTTGATGTGTGAAGTAGCATTACGCTCCTAATTAATATTCCATCATTAATATCACATTGAGATGAATGAGAGCAGGTTACATATAGCAAAGTTGTTGTTTCACATGATTTGCAACCTCAGAGAACTTATATCAGCTACCTGATATTTTCCTTTACTGTTAGTTAGGTCAGCGATTTTAGTATGCTCAAAATGAAAGCTTAGATTTCTATAGGAGAAATATGTGGCTGATTTAGAAAGAAGAAAGATTATATTGAAACATATGAAGGGATACTGTGACATTGCAAGTGACCCTGCTAGAAACCCTAAGAAACAAAGCAATTTCAAACAGAACATGCAGCCCCTGGTTTATTGCAAAGTAAGATATTAGATATGGTATCTCTTATTTTTGTATGCTTGTTTTTCAAACAAGGTCTTCAAGTTAAAATGCCTGGAGCTGACCTGTTGTTTTTTAAATGCTGGGTTTTGTGAGTAACTAGGTAAGAATTTTATCAAGTCATTCATCTCACACTTTGTGAACACAGAAATCTGGATTCTTGCAATCTATGGGTGAAAATCATTTCCTAGAGAACATCCTACTTATTCTTGGTTACCTGAATAAATAGTAGGGTTCCTTCAGGTCAGTTTTCAACACCTCTTACTACCACAATGTCCATGCCAAACTGCCAGCTAATGGAAGGTTCTTGCTGATATTTTTAGGGTCTCTTGCTCTGTTCTTAAAAGAGCATGTGTCCAAGGCACACTAAGCAAAACCATACCACCATGTTGCCTTCCTTTTCAAGCCCTCTTTGCTTGCTTGCACCAACTTGTCACATTTTATTTTGAGATCCTAAAATATTCTGGGCAGGACCTATTTCTCAGATCATGTTTGAACTGCGGGTAGAACTACGAGTCCTGAGTCTGACATGCCACTGCCAGAAGAGACGGAGCTCTTACTAAATGCCACCCTGCTGGGTATATTCTCCAAACCAAACATCTTCTTTAATTAAATGTAGCCCTTCAACATTTTCTCTTTTCTCTTAAAAAATAACAAATGATTAAAAAATAATTAACCCAATCTTTCTGTAAAGGCTTGTGACTCAGCTGCACAAAATTAGGGTCAGGTTTGTGTCTCCATGCCTCTTAGCTGTGTTACATCAGGAATCACTGGGACAAACAGTTTTTTTCAGGGCTTAAAGGCTATAGGAGCAGTCATGGTGTTTAGAATGAGTAATGAAAGTAAAGCTGTGTTAAAAAGTTCCCTCATGTTATTACTTGGCAGTTCATTAAGATATACCTTGTTTACCTGCTGCAGCCTGCACACCAGATTTAGCTCTCTGCAGGAATCTGAAGGCATTTAACGTGCAAAAGCTGTTAAATGCGATGGAAAACAAAACACTTCTGCTTCTTACTTTTATGAAAAGCAAGGTACTTAAGCAGTGACTGAGAGCCTGCTCATCCCCTCCAGATTCTTCTCCATGGCAGGTACAAGTGTGGAACACAAAAGTAGAAAAACAGATCTGATGATCTTTTCTTATTGGTGGGCTGGGAAACGCTGCGTTTCCTATTCAGCTCTTGGGCTTTCTGTGAGAAATTATAATCTCCTTTGTCTTGTTAGCCAATACTAATGCAGTCCAGAATTCATTTGCATTCTTGTGATGCACAGTGACCCTCCAGCTATGTCAGGTAAGAACACTGATTCTTAATTAAATTCTCAATTTTCAAGTACATTTCACAGTTAATACTTAGCGAGAAATTCTGACTGGCTACATTATTTTGCTAAGTGGTCTGGGTTCAGCCGTCTTTTTAATAATATTTGAAACAAAAAGTCACAGCCTAATTTCTGAAAAATGTAACTTCTCAGAACGAGGAATATGTGAACTAGTGAACCTGGTGCCATACAAACCAGGAGTTTCCTTTGGGGAGGAAACATCAAGTGCGTGAGAAGAGGACAACACCCTGTACTTAAATATTTTAAAAGCCTATGATGACAGTGTTATATACTATACAACAAATTGCTGTTTAATATGTTCCCTTGTTATTTGTTTTAATTGTTCTGTATTTTTGGGTCTTTATGAGTCCATCAGTGTAGGCACCCATGAGACATTGTGCTGGTTTTACACTGCCAGGCAGCTGAACTCCACCGCAACTGCTCTCTTGCTCCCCATCCTCAAAGAAAAAGGGGAAGAGAATACGATGGAAAGGGCTCAACGGTTAAGATAAGGGAGATCGTTCACCAGTTATTGTCACGGGCAAAACAGACTCAGCATAGGGAAATTAATATAATTTATTGCCTATTACTAATAGACTAGAGCAGTGAGGAACTACAAGCAAACTAAAACACCTTCCCCCATCCACCCTCTTCTACCTCCTCCCCCCGAGTGGCGCAGGGGAAGGGGAATGGGGGCTGCGGTCAGTCCCTAACACTGCATCTCCACTGCTCCTTCACGGTCACTCTCTGCCCCTGCTCCACATGGGGTCCCTCCCACAGGATGCCGCCCTTCCCGAACTGATCCTGCGTGGGCTTCCCACAGGCTGCAGCTCTTCCAGAACTGCTCCAATATGGGTCTGTACCACGGGGCCCATCCCTCAGGACCAAACTGCTCCAAGATGGCTCCCCCACGGGCGGCAGCTCC
>VXAA01000923.1:812790-838443 GCA_013399115.1 Anseranas semipalmata | reverse complement strand
AAAAAAAAGAACTTCTGTAGGTAAAATAAAAAGAAACAGGAATGATGACTTGGAAGAAGGATAATTAAAGAAGATAAGGTATTTTATTCCTTCTCAGGCTCTTTCATCTTAACTGACATTCTAAGAAATGGGCAATCCGAGGTCTATGATTTATTGCCTTAAAAGTTTTAGGACTTGCCTTTTTTTTTCCTTAAGCTTTGTCAGATTTTAAACCTCCATGAGATTCTGCCTTAAGTCCTTTGAGAATTAATAAGTGAAAGGTTCCAGTTGCAGACAGAGACACATTTTTCACGCTTCCCTCCCTCCCAATGACTCGTTTTCTGTGTTCAGCCTCCTCAGAATGAAAGGGAAAAAAATTGCAGCCAGCAATGTCAATTCATGCTATTATTGTAGATACAGAAATGACTCAGCCAGCATTTATATGAAGCTTGGTGGAGTATAATAATAATAATAATAATAATAATAATAATAATAATAATAAAATCATGAATCTCGTATGACTTCCTTGCTTTACTTGGTTATTTTCCCAAGTTCAGACAAAAGGGTGAGATTCATCTGACTTATGCTTAACTACATAATACTTAAGTTTATCAGGAAGCTATTTGCCTAAGTTGTCCCCACAGTCCCATCTCTCCATAGATCGAGATAAACTTCTCCAGATGGTGATTTGTTCCCTTCTGAGACTGCTGGGGTGACTTGTGCTGTGGAAAGGCCATCTCCACTCTGGGTGCAAAGCACCATCTGGCTGACCAGCCTAACTGGTGCCTAAAGTTTGGATGGCTAAAATTTGGTCTGATTCATTCTCCTCCAAGTTCATTTAACCTGAGCTGCGTGGAAAGCTCGGGGGGGGGGGCGGGGACAGAGTACCCAAAAAGATTGTTGCCCTGGTCACAGAAACTTCCCCTCCCTTCCCAGATTTCTAAGGAGGTGGCCACCACGGTGTTTCCTTCCCTTCTGCTGCTGGTGGGGGACTATTTTTCTCTTTCACAGAGTCCCAAGGAGTGTTTTCGGTGGATGGCAGCTTCGCCCAGGGCCAGACCACCACTCTGTAACTTAGACACTCCAGTCTGTCTGGGAGGTCAGCAGCACAGAAAGCAAAAAAGATAGTCTGTTGAGTTTGAGTAAGAGTAAGAGTACTACCAGGAAGAAATGTATTCTTGTCCTATGTATATGTATATATCTGTCTGTAAAAACACATATTAATACTTATTTTAGAACTGGTCAAATGCAGAAAACAAATGAGAAATCTGGGAACAAATAGTGAATGAACAGATTCATGAAAGGATTGAGCTGGTTGCTGGTCTATGATTCACTGTCAGTCTCTATACAGACGAGTTGAGATGAATTTCCTGGTATGAATAAATCCCCAAAGTCTCATTAATTTTAGTATGAATGATTTTGAATGCCTTAAAATTCAGATGGGAAGTGAATTAATCATTATGCCTTATTTTCTTGTTGACAAAGTCTCCTCTCTCATCCAATCAAGGCGAGGACTGCACAGTGGGTTACTTGCTGTGCTCAAGGAATGCTGAGTAGCACCCATCAGCTGAAAGTTTGTCATACAAATATTTGGTGGATCTTTGAGTGCACAGAATGCATTAGAATGAAATCAGAATTTATTTGCAAGTGATTCACAGACTGCAGAAAGGTCTGCATTTGTAACGAGGAATTTAACACTCTCCACACACATTCATCATTTATATGGGACACATCTGACATTTAACTAAAAAAAAGTAAATATGAGTTAAGTATATAGATTTGATCAAGTCATGTATATTTTAGTAACGTACAACGTTTTAGTAACTTGACGTAGTACAGGTGACAGCCCTTTGTACATTGTTCTAATATGTAACTTACCTGAGGAATATGGATAAACTCTCACATTATTAGTACTTCTTATGTGACCTGATTCTGCAGTCCTCACAAAAACACAGTTTATATTAAAGCTCAAATAAACTTCATATATGTTTTTTTCTTGTATGAGAAGGGAAAAGAACAGATCCACACAGATCCATGAATATATATGTATATTTATCTTCATTGTTTTATATAGTACATCCCAGTCCAGCATAGTATGTGTATTATTTAATGATAACATATTTTCCCTGATCCCACACCATTTTTCTTCTCTGCTTGAGACTGTATTGAATGATATGTATTTGCTTGAAAAGATATCTAGAGTTTGTGTAGTCTGAATGCATCCTGAGGAGATTTCATCCTACCTACATGATAATCTGAAATGAAACACAGTCAAATGTCTTTCCCAAAGAAAAGTGGGTAGGAAAGAGTAGAAGAAATGGCTAAACTCTCTTCCTCCCTTTCATAATATATATTCACCAGCTGTAAGATGTAAAGTGGTGTGACTATGCATTTTTTGACATTATACCTTCAGTTCACTACTTTTTCTATACTATAATAATATTATTGATACTGTTTAGATAGTTCCATGTAAATAAAATCTTGCTTTGATAATGTGGGGCTCACCTATCTGGAGATGTAATCCCTGCTGGCTGTCCCTTGTCCTAAGCAAACTGTGCACATACATATGAGAGTCAAAAAGCGCCAAGTACCTTGGGTAGTCAGGGCAGGGACCTGGCACCAGAAGGCACGATCAACACCCTGAGCGCAACTGTGCTGCTGTGAGACAAACGCTAGTCCTGCGGTTAGTCTGTCATTACATGGTTGGTTTGTGATCAAAATTACTGCTTACACTGAAGAGTTCTGCACTTGGGACCACGTTCCTGGCGTTAATGCATCATTCAGGTTCTTTATTTCTGTGTATTACCCAGCTGACAAAGACACTGTGCTGGGGACACATTCAAGGGACAGTACATGTTCTCAGCATGGGCTTGTGCTGTTTAATCAAACAATGAACATCCTGGGAGGGTTATATGGATGGCCAAAATCCCTTTTGGCACATCTTCATGGAGTCATTAGTGTTACACCAGCAGGGAAACTGACCCCAGCACTCGCTTAAGGATTTGGCAGCCACCTCACCATGAGGACATTCCAGGGCTTTGAGGGACATGAACTGGGAACAAAGAGTCACTTCAGCAGGACGAGGTTGACAATTGTTTGGTTTTTAAAGAGTTACCACATAATGTTAAAATAGTATTCTGTCTAAATGCTAAATCTTGATGCAGTGGTATCTTATGATCTATTAATCTGGGAAAAAATGTAAACCAAAAGATAATAAATGTAAACAGTGTTCAAACCGCAAGCATTCCTCAGAGTAAATGACAATATAATTAAATTTGAACTCCACAATGCAGATTCTTTCAGTGCATAATTGAAATTGTGCAAGATGCTTTGGCAATATGTTTAACATTAACTTAAAGCAAGTAATTTTAGGCACTAGCGTCTGATCTTTCTCTTATTGACATCGGTTGCGCAGCACCCGCAGGCTGGGTCTGTGCTATGGCTTCTTTGTGGTATGCCGCATGAACCCTCTCCTGGAGAGTCCCTGTCTGTGTCCTGGCTCCCTGCTGGAACGAGACCAGGCTCACATCTCCTCCCCAGAGCTGGGGTCCCTCCAAACCAGCACAGTGAGCTGCAGAGTGACCTGCTGGGAAAGTCAGTGAGAAGGAGCATGAGCGGGCCTGCTGAGCACTCCTTCCCACCACTGGCACATCCTCCTGGGTACATAAGACTGGCCATACCACGTCCAGCCAAAGGTCCATCTAGCCCTCTCAGCTGTCTCTGACGGTGGGTGAAAGTGTATGCTTGGAAAGAGTATAAAAAGAGGGTGTGTAGTATTACTGCCCCAAAATTACTTCCTATCTGCCTATGGCCTTCAGGTTTGGGTCTTTGGATCTCCTACTTTCATTTACTGTACCAATACCCCTTTCTGTGGGTCAGCATGTGGATCTGGGAAACAGGACTTCTGATACTTTCTGGGTTGCCCCAGTCGCATTGTGCAGACCCAGCTGAAGATGTCAACAGCAGTAGGTACAAGGTCTCATCCTTCAATCCCTTCACAAGGAAACAACTTTTGTCAGATTGAAACTGTTCACCATGTAGATGAACATGTGGTTTTGTCTTGTGCTTTGTGCAGACAACAGCCAGCCACGGGAGATCACCCTAGCACAAAGAATTTTGGTGTAACAACTAATAGAGGAAACAGCTTTCCACCCAACTCCTGTACAGGAGTACAGTGCCAGTGTAAGGGAACATCCTAATATCTGCCTTTGGAGGGCAGTTTTTGCTAGAAAGAGCCAAAGGTTTTGCTCAAGGTCTCCAGCTAATGAACGGAAACTCCCAAATTTAAGGAGATTGGATGAGAGTTTAAAGTTTCCTTCATCTTGCTCACTGCAGATAGCTTCCTAAACTCCTTGGCCAGTGGAAACTCTTTTAAAGCCCACATTTCATATGCTTATGCTACCAGCTAAAGGGCATGGGTGTTGCAGGAGCTGCGGTCTCATGCCGCAGCCAACTGCCTCGCCCCAGCCCCACATGATGTCCTGAGCCTCTGTGAGGAACACGGGGCAGGCTAAGGACAAGCGTGGGCATTCCTGGCAAATGTGTACCTGCTGTGACTACACTCCGGGTAGGTGTGTGCTTGGCTCCATATCTTAGGGTAAAATAACTCAGAATTGCTCATAGCTCCTTGCTGTGCTCTGGAGTGAGGCTTGTTGGGAAAGCAGTGAATTTGGGGTTTTGTGGGGGCTGAAGTGTTGCCAGGCAATGGTTCATGGAGTATTTGACAATAGGTTGTGGAGAGCTGGCTGGTCACAGGCTAATGGCTCCTCTTTGTTGTTTCCTGCCACTAAATTACAGCCACAACAACCAAGAGTTACATTAAGTGCATTCTCATCATAGTGGTTCCTCAGACTCTTCCCATAGTGAAGAGAGAACACTTCTACAAGGACTTCTACAAGGACTGTGAGTAACATCCAGGAGATCTCAGAACATGAAGCAAGCTGGGCATGAAGTTGTGGACCAAAGTATGAAAAATTCTGGAAACTTGCTTATTGTTGTTAGTGGCTCACAGGACTGAGTCACTCCCTTAGGTGATAGTGACAGTCGTTTCCCAGAAATAGGAGCTGGTGGTTTTGTTAAGTTGGTCCTCTACAAAGCCATCTACAAAAATATTTTCCGAGATGAACAAACATCCATTATGGAGATTCACCTCCTTTCTATGCAAATCTGATTCAAAATAATACTAGAGTAACTATGCCACATACACTGGAACAGTTTAAAAAAAACAAGCAAGCAAAAGTGAATATATATACTTCCTCTGACTGTCTTTCCTCTCAAGGATGATTATATGTCTGTTCAGATTCACACAGTTAGAGTTCAAAACCCTGGGTTTGTCCACAAATGCTTTAAACCCTGTTACAGTTGATACTCAATGCCAGTCTGTGTCAGTCAGCATCCATAGCAAACAGCTGGCAGTGAGTGCCAGCCAGATGAACTTGTTTCACTTTCTTACTATTGTCACTGGCCTGAAAATTACCTTACTTCTAGAAATTATCTTATTTTTTAAGAAGGACAATTGACAGAGTCAGTCAGAGAATAAGCATAAAGCAACTTTTTTGTTAGTGTTTTTCCAAAATTGAAGTGAAAGTCAAGTATAACTCTGCCTCATGTTTATATGATTCATTAAAAAAAAAAAAAAAAAAGAGCTTATGTATCTATGTGGCACAGATTTAAGTCAAGTTACCAATACCATCAATCACAGAGGTAAAGTTTTGGAGTTCAAGTTAAACTTGCAAAAACTTCCTAAGCAACTCCCACAGCCCTGCTTCTCACTCACAGCTATGTAGTGAGCCCCGTGTCTACAGCACATCACACGGTCCAGCATTCAGACAGCATAAAATTAGGCTGGCAGAATTTAGAGAGGTTGCTGAATTCTCAGCAACTCTTTTTACTTTGGAAAATACTAATTTATCAGATGCCTTTCTCAACTGCGAGATGACACTTGGTGCTGGAGCATAACCCAGCGTCGCTGTGGCCCTGCAGTCAGTGCACACAGCATGGAGATGGCCGTTTCGCTGGCTTTCTGCTGGCCTGCTTAGCTATTTTCTGGCTTATATATATATATGAAGAGCTGGATCCTTTTGAGAAAAGGGGTCTCAAGTAAACTTTAAGGAGAAACATCCTCTTGAAGAGATGCTGCAGCAGGGGAGAGACAGCTCTTGCAGCAGCTCTGTCCTTCTGCACCGCTTGCCCGCTGCAGGGTTCTATATTTAGCTCGGAAAGGAGACAACAGGGAATGTGACTGCTGCGTATGAAATGCTGACCGCACCAGGCAAGGCAATTAGGATGTTTCCTGACGAGACGGCAAAAAGTTTAAAGCTGAGGAGAGGCCACACTTTTTCACATGAGAGGGGATGAATTTTTGGACACAGCTGCATCACGCTGCTAGCACTTGCATGCTAGAGGGGTAGGAATGGGATTCAAAGAATTTAATAGTGAGAAAATTTCTGGAGAGATTTAAAGATCTCTAAAGATTGGTGAGACAGAAAATGTTCTTGCACTTTTCTCCATCAGTTTTTTGTTATTTGTCCCTTTCAGAGACCAGAACCCACATTAGCAGTGGGTTAGCAGCCAGCCAGTTCCAGGGTGGCACATCCTATTTTCCCATAGTGATGTCTCCTAAAATTTAGAGTAAGTTTTGTCACTTAACCAAAACAAACGTGGAAAAAAAAAAAAAAAGGTGCATCAATTTGATCGAATACTTACAGGTACTACGACACTTGAAAAACACATGCCAACCGCATTGCTCTAACTGCAATTTCAACAGCCGATGGTTTTATCTTTCCATTTATAGGAAAGGTCAAGCAAAGTTTGAGTCACCTTTTCACACGCTTAGGAGACAGCTTTTCTTCTCATGCTTCCCAGCCACAACATTTGTCTGGATGCCCTAGCAGAGGGGCTGCTGAAAGGAAGCTCCCCCTGTCAGCCCATCACGTGCAGGCTGCACTTTGCCCTGGAGCCCATATTTGTAACCTGGGCACGCTGCGAAGCTGTTCCCCAGGCTTTGGGGGGGGATGAAGGATGCAGAAGGATGGGGTGCTTGTAATCCAGGTCTGGGGACACACTAGTTTCCCTGCATGGGCACAGAGGATGGATGGAATTGGGTTGTACATGGTGCATTTTTATTTTTATTTTGGGGAGTCTGTAAAGAACTTGGGATAGGCTCCTCTGTTAACTGGTTTCAAAATGCATCTAGATAAATAAAACACTATTTTTATCTTGTGACATCAGCACCAGACTACTGCAAAGCAACCATCACTTCACATTCCTGCTGCACAGTTCTGGGCTTTGTAAGCAGATTTGCTCCATCCAGTGCCGTGTCTCTCTGTACTTCTGCTTTACAAAAGAAGCATAAAGATGGGCAACACCCCACCCCAGTCCAGACATTGTAATGGGGGAAGCTCTGACAGCAACTGCTCAAAAGAAATGGACTGAACAGTTCTGCCGATCTCTTCCATTTGTATTAGTTTTAGGTATCAGTTGCTATGGCAGTAAAGGAAACTATTTCAAATTGTGTCCTTTTTAAATTTGCAGAATACTTTCATATTTCAGCAACAAAGATCAGATTTATAGTTAGTGCCAGGCATACATTGGACTTTTTTTTTTGGGGGGGGGTAGCTGAGCAGTGTGCAGTTTAAGCTTTATTTTGGATTCACTGGACATTTCACTAGATATTTCATTTCTAAATTATTTCTACCTTTTAAATGTTATCCTTTAAAAAAAAAGCAAAAATTTGAAATATGTTTTTAAAATATAAAGTGTTTTAACCACCTCAGTTTTTACTTTCAAAATATCCATGGAATAAGATCTGACTTTATAAAAGCTGCCAAAAATTTGAATTGTTTCAGTAGCTGTTTTAGACACTAAAAGAACTGAAGAAATAAATTCAGCCATCTGCATTTTTAAACACATTTTTCGTCTTCAGTCCTTCCTAAAATGCTGGTCCCACAAAGTTCATTCTGTTGTTGCAAAGATATTCTCACCTTTGGGGATTTGCAGGAATCAGTCCAACTCGTATGTTTTTAATGAACCTTTTTTTATTAATATTTTATAATCATTCACCCTTTGCTGCCTCCCTCTCTACATAATGGTTATTAGGTTCTTACTGAGAAATGGTCTCTTAGAAACAACATGCAGAAAAGAAGGAAAGAGGGCCAGCAATGGAACACTTAAAGATAACAGTGATGAGGATGCTGAAAAAGAAGTCGGCAAGATAGGAAACAAGGGGATTTGGAGGTCACTGGAGTGGGAGCAAGCAGGAAACAGAAGGAGGAACTGTGTGTCAGAAGCAGCTGATAGATTCATTGACTTTTATTTTCTTAAGGTAATGCTTCCTCCATTGATATCAACAGCTGAGGCTCCATTGACTTGCATCTTAGCATCCAATCTGTGTTCCTGACAAATGCTGTTTGGTGACTCTGCACTTACATTCCTTCGGCACTTCTTAAAAAGGCAAAAGTTGTGGTTACTCTACAATAGGGATGTAAAAGCATACATGGACTAAAGGCTAAAGGGAAATAATTGCTTCACTAAGTGACCTCTAGAAAATTCAAGTATTCTCTGGAATCATACCTGTTATAATAAGCACTGGCCATCTGATGTTTAATTTTCCTTGCCTCATATGCCATTATTTCATAAAGGTTATGAATCTTTATGACAAAAGAGAAATGGTGAAGGTATATCCATGGGCTACTTCACTGTGAGCCTTAAAGGCTTTTAATATTTAGAGAAATTAGATTTATTATAAAACTGGACTTGAAAGACTGCATTTTATTAGAAAGCTCACAATGAACAGAGGATTGAATAAATAAAGCAAAGGAATGTTTTAGAATGTATTAAGCCATTAATTTGCTAGAAATGGTCATCTGGTAGTTGGCAGAAAATGAAAAGTAAGTTTCCAATTGTGCAACATAAACACTAGACAGTGCATGAAATAGGTGCTAATATGCATATATTTGGGGATGTAGCTGCTAAATTAATTTTTCAGAAACTGCTTGGACTGGATCTCATTAAATAGTCTTCCTCTCCGTTCACTGTAGGATACACAAACTGTAGCATGTTCCCACAGCTGGTCAGAAGCAGAGTTTATAGGTTGATATAGTATTTGTTAACTATGTGCAAAGATCAGCTGCAAAACAATACATGTACCGCAACCATACAAACCTCAGAGCAACTGGTACCACGTTTGCAGGTATAGTCAACATACTGGGTCCCCCCAGCACACACACACTTCACAAAGCTGTATTTAAGAGTGTGCCCAGCCTTGGCTGCTCTAGGATCTGGTACAGGACTAAGCAGACCTTTCACCTGCTTCATACTCTGACAGCAGCCTTTTAATTAATTAATTACCTCTAAATGGCTTCTATAGGTATGAAACCTCCACATCCTTCTGATTCTGCATTTTTGAGCAGCCCCTGGTCCCTCTGTGTGCTGCGCCAGGTTCCCGGTGTCTTCTCCCAGTGCCACCACCTTCCGTCAGGGGAGATGTCCGTCCCTGTGCCCTTTCTGCCTCCAGCTCTGATAGTAATCAGTGTATGAATGTGTAAAGAATGACCCAAACCTGTAATCTTGTGAAAATGATACCAAGTTAGCTTGGCAACATGCATTTTGCATAAATGCATGTTGATTGGCATTTCTTTTATTACCTTTTAAAAGTTGTTACTAATAGAAACCAACAGTAGCTGTTCCATTGCTTTTGATACCAGGCTGCTGTAAGCACGATTACTCAGGATGTATGCTTGCCCTTTTAATGTAATGTCACAAAGATAACATTCGTATAATCCTCTAGAATTACTAAGTGCTCAAAAATTTACTAGAAATGATGACATATATTGAGGAGATTCTTGTCTGGCTCTTTTAAAATTAATACATGGGAATTATCTGATTTTGTTGATATGAAATCTTTACTTGGAATCTGCTGCTTAACATACTCTTTAGGAATGGTTATAATTGGTATGTAAAATATTTTATCTTATATATAAATCTGTCTTTTCCCAACCACAAGGCCAGAAATATTTATTAAGTACTTCTGCCCTCTTGCACTAAAACCATTGTTAGGATTTCATTTATTTAAGTTATTCTTAAATTTGATTTTTTCCTTAACCTTTTTTTTTTTTTTTGCTATAGATTTTATCTTGTGTCCTGTTTCCTGCCTTATTCACTTCATGCTGTACCATAATATTTGATGCAGTCAACTTTCTTGGCTTTCCATTTGTTTTATTAATTTTGTGACTTTCATTATTACATTTTCCTTCTAAGTTTTTTTTTTTTTTCTTTTGAAAACAAAGCAGAACATTGTAGCTGTTTCTCTCAGCTATGGCTTTTCAGCACTCGAGAGAGTGTTCTTAAATTCCCAATTAGCATGAGTATTTTTTATCTCCTGCAGAAAATGTGGGCTTGATGACAGAAGTACTTCTTTAAGATAGATAGCCATGTGATCAGACTAGAGAATCGGAATGGCGCGCTCTGCCTTGTAAGCAGTAGAAAAATTCACGAGTACTAGACTTGGATCATGAATACAGAGATGCATATTTGTTTCCAGAGCTTGCACTGATAACATTCCTGCATAGCTGTTCCAGTAAAGGAGGTTGAGCTCTGGCCAGAAACTTGCACCCCTGCACTACTTTGAAGTGTAACTTGTCAGTAAAGGCTTCCTGTAGACTAGACACTCTGAGTGTTTCAGACATAAAAACTCTTCTGTAGGCCTGTGCAAAATACATGTGCATGCATTTTGTCCTTTGTTCTATGCACGCTTTGTTTGTTTGTTTTGCAAATAAGTGTTTATATTATTCTTACGCTGAAAACAGCATTTGTTACCTTTTAAAAAGAAAAAACATTTATTTGGGGAGATTGAATGATTACTGCATAGTTTTTCTATGCTCTGCCCCAATAATACACAGCGGATGAGAGAGTCATGAGGATGTCATGACATCAAAGAGAACTGGCAGTTGCCAAGTCCAGAATAAACCAAGGGAGGAACCTCTCCATATCGCCCATGGTCGATTCATAGATCTTCATGTCACAGAATGCTGTAGATGATATAGATCTGTTTGAAAAAAGGATTGGACGGGTTCTTGGAATAAAAAAGGGCTACTAGATAGAAAGACACCATCTCTGATTCACATTGATGCTGAAATCTGGAGTCTGGGGTGTATCCTGAGAACACACCACTTTCTGTGTGCCCCATGCTTTTGCTCTTCCCCAGGCATCCACTGCTGGGCTCTTCTGGAGACTCATTTTGGGGATGATGGACTTTTGGTATGACCAGCATGGCTGCCCTCTTCAATTAACCCTACTCAATTCAACGGAAATTGAAGAAAGAACAATTTGGTCTGGCAGCAAGGCTTGACCTGCATGGGTTTCTGTTGAAGTATTTATAATTCTGATAAAACAAGACTGAAATTAAAGAATGAAAGAAACACAATAACTCTTCCCCTCGTTCTTCTTATTGTGGTTTCATTCCTTTGTTTCTTGATGTGGATTCCAGAAAATTAATTGAGCATTGAGACCTAAAGAGCAGTACTTTTGGGGCTGATTATTGCACGCCTCAGCTGCTGTAATAAGGTATGAGTTAATGACTTTAACCACCTGAAAAGTGTAGCAATTTCCCTGTAAATTCAGTGCCTGGAGTTACTTATTGCCTGGTCACCTAGTTTGTAACTCAGAAAAAAAAGAGGTATTGAAAAAACAGAAACTTACTGTTATTGCATTTAAGAAGTGTTAAATAAAAATAAGTTTAAAAATAAATCCAGATTTTTGCATTTCCTGGACATTATTGTCCTGTGCATGATACACCTGGCAGTGAGTCAGCACATTGTACTCACGTCTG
This sequence comes from Anseranas semipalmata, assembly GCA_013399115.1. Classification (NCBI taxonomy): domain Eukaryota; kingdom Metazoa; phylum Chordata; class Aves; order Anseriformes; family Anseranatidae; genus Anseranas; species Anseranas semipalmata. Next base: position 826,637 of record VXAA01000923.1, on the reverse strand, counting down.
ATGTCTGGAAGCTGTTTCGAAACCAAGGAGCAAACTGTGACCAGTCTGTAAAGGCAGCCAGGACCCAACCTGGCAGCACCACATGCTGCAATATTGGTGTTAAATCAGCCTTGGCTGGTACAGGGGTTTCTATGGATTTTAATTTTGAGCACAGTCCTGCTCAGCTGTGTGCGTGCTTCTCATAGGTCATGCAGTGCCATCACTAGCTTTCCCTCTCAGCTCCACTTGCAGGAAATGAGCAAAACTCCTGTCTGCTTTGAATGCTTTTCAACCCAATATGCACATGGAAAAAAGAGCAAGGTGAAATTTAGGGCCGCTCGTCTTCCTGGTAGCCTGCTGCACATGCATGGGAGGGCTGTGCAGATTTTCTCATATAGACAGCTGCAGTTGTAAAATGCTGAGTGACCAGCCAGTGAAAATTTCAAGGTTGAACAACATTGTCTCAGCAACTTGAGGGACTGGAAGGCTTATTTTTGGATTTCAACCTCTTCAAGACAGAGACCCGCCTTCCATCTGCATTTTTGCAATGCCTGGAGCAAGGGTCTCTGCCCCTCATTGTATGTGCTGTAATAACATTGGTGTTTATTAATAGCAGTAACAACAAAAGCCGGAAGTTAATGGAGACAAAGGATGGTGAGCTGCAGCAATTTATGTTCTTTTCCCAGCTTTGTCACACACTTGCTATGTGACCTTGAAGAATGTATTTAATCCCTTTCTGTTTCAAAGTTCCTCTGGGGCCATAGGATAACAGTGCTCAGCAAGGGTGTCAGGGGCTTCATTCGGAAACGCCTGTAAGGCCCGCCGGGCCTGGCTGTCGGGATGTGCTCAGCGGCTCTTCTGGTGGCACACGATTGTGAAGAATGCAAGCGGGTCATCAAAACAAGATGTTTCATGTTAAAAAAATGCCAGACTGACCCCTTCTGACACCCTTCTCGGTGTCATTTGGAGACAGATAAGGCAGAATGAGGGAATTCCTGTCTGAAACAACGTCGTGGCAGGAAGCATTCCCTTTGAGCAAGCGAAGGGAAAACAGCCCCAAAACTCAGTGCAGAGCGGAAGGGTGAGCCTGCGTTGACTGCACATGTCATTGGGATCGTTCAGAGCCAGTATCTCCTCTCCCTCGCACCTGTGCGATCTTCCTGCCGCCAGCACGGCTCTCCCTGCAGAAGCTGCTGAGGTTGGCCTCCACCCAGGCCCTCACTGAGCCCAGCTAATCCCCGCGAAGGCGGCCGGGGCGGCGGCTGACCGGGCCCTGCTATCTCGCAGGGCTTGCCAGCGAGGGGAGCTGCCCGCGGGTGTGATTTACAGCCAGAGGCTGAATCCCAGCCCTTGTTCTGCGAGGAACACCACCTCCTCCAGGAAGGAATGGCTGGAGCCCGACTACTGACAGTGAGGGATTACACCACCAACAGACTTGGATGGGATACAACCCAAACCTCCTTCTTCCCGTAACAAATCTGCAGCCCTGAGGATCTCATTTAAAAGTACCTCCGGGAGATACCGCCCTTCCTCTCTCTTGGCTACCCTTGCTCCAAAGCCCCGCCGCACTGTGCCATAGAGAGCTGGCCGGCACTTCCTGGCGTGCAAAGCTGCGTGCTTCCCAACAAACTCCTAAATCCTTCACCGCTGCAAATTTTCTTTTACTACTTTTTTTTTTTTTCTTAATTGCAGAAGCCTCATCCTTTGAGTCAAAGTCTCTTGCTCAAAGACACTGGGCTGCAGATTCTCAGAGAGTTATGGTTCCTGCTCTGAGGAACACGGGTTCTGAGGTCTACATATGGTTTATGGACAGTCCCTTCTCATCACATGGTGGAAAGATCTGCCAGAAATGCAAACATGAACATGCACCCAGATAAGTGAATTGGGTACCACCTGACTGAGGGAGCACATTTTGTGAGTGCATTTTACACCATTCAGGTGGTTCATTTTCATTCTCAGATTAGTATCAGCAAGGGGCTGTTTAGATAAATGCTGTTGAACCCCTATTTCAACTAAGTCATGAGTGAATGCAAGCTTTAATACTTAGGAGTATTTTGTGATTTTGTGGCCTTCCTTGTCAAATTTGAGTTCTTCAGGTCAATGTCTGGATTACACCTATTCAGAAACCCAGTGAAGCGCCAGTATGTTTAGCATGTGAAATAAGGAAAGAAACAAAAGCAACAAAAGCAGCAACAGTTAGCTACTTGCATACAGTAAAAAAATTTCAGCATTTTGTTTAGCTTTTTCATAATATCCTGTGTCAAAAGCACTGCTGAATGGAAATGGCTCTTCTTAACGTGACAAAACAGTTTCAGCATTTTATAACATTTAGTATGTCTTTCAGTGAAGTAAAATGCATGTCACAAAAGGCCTTTTCAGCTGGGGCATGTCACTGCTGGATGCACTGGTATTTCATTTCACTGACATGCATGCTATGTGCTGTTGAAATGCTACAAATTTCACCCTTTTCTTTTCCTTTTTCCTTTTTATTTTTTTTTTCTGGAGCCTAATCCCTTGGTGACAATAAACACGGTGTAGGAGAGAACCCAGAAGTTATTTGTGCATCACTTTACATCAGCCCAAACTTGCTGGATATGCTTTTCAAATTGAAGAAAGAGAAAAAGTCCCCATTTTTAAAATCTACTTCTAATTGCCACATTTTTCAGTAATGACAAACAAGATGAAATTTCAGTTTCGTGATTCTGGGCAATGAACGTGCTTAATCACTATAGTTGCAGGAATAAATGCCAGACTAAGAATGTGGTCGACCAGACAAGAGAATCAAGAGAAATGCACTGATTTATTATCTGGTGGAGTAATATTTCAGCTATTTGAGGAAAAGATGGTCCAAATGAAATGAACAAATAAAGCCTGCAACTTTTATACAAACAAGCTAGCTATTTCAAGAAACTCACACACTATTCTGAATCAGCTCTACTATATTTTCTTGCTTTTGCATTTGTCACATTTCTCTCAAAATGTATTTAATAAAGTTGCATTAAAGGGTTCTGGTTATTACTAGTAAAATGTAAACAAACAAACAAAAATTGAAAGAGCAAGACAGAGTGAAAGTTGTGTGTACACTGGAAGATTTCTAAGTGTCTAGATCACATAGCTAGAACATTTTCCTGTAAACCATTTATCTGGCCTGAAACTGAATAAAGCAGAAAATTGCCAGCTTTGTTGAACCTTCTCATGGAAGACTACATAAACCATAGCAACTTTGTACTTGGGATATACAACCATCCTTACTGACTGGAGATTGAAGAGAGCACAAAAATAAGAGCTAAGTAGAAGTTCATATATGAAGTTCTTTAAATATGAGAAAAAAAAAATTCCTCATTCAGTCTTTCTGCAAAACAGAATTTCAAAATTACTGTGTGAACTTTGAAATGAGTGCCCTTTCCTTTTCCAAAAGCCCTGTTTGGGCTCCTGCGATGGTCTTAAACAGATGTTTTCCCTGATCAGCAAGTAGATTTCCTCTCTCTGTGGAAAGAATGAAGCTCCTTTGCTTGGGGACCAGATATTTCCACCATATTTCAAGGTTTTAAATGTCTTCAAACTCCTGACTGCTTTGTCAAATCTAAGTACATTCTCGTGGACCTTCTTTTGGCAGGTTTAATTGTTACTTGACTGAGTTCCAGGATTAAGTATGTGGGGTTATAGAAATCATTTGATACTTTGAACCTGGGGATTTTCATTACCTGACTATCACTGTGGTAGAAAGCACTGCACAAGTTCTAAAATTTAATTTCATGCTCCATTTGTTTTTGTGTCACTGTCTGTTCCATGACATCCAGACCTGCCAGTCTCTCCTCCCTTCCCTTCACATAAACACATGGAAAGACAGCAACATTTGGATAGACATTTTAATCTGAACTTTCCAGCATCTGCTGAAAAACTCAGAATCAATTGCAGTGTGCGGCTGCTTGTCCATCTCAATTATCAAGCAATGAGTAGGTAGCAGAGGAAGGTAGAGCCCTCCTCCCAGGGAGTGAGAGATGTCCAAGTAAATAATAGGAAGGGTTTCCCACCCCCATCCATAGCACAGCAGAGTGAACAAATGTAGCCATGGTTATACTAATCAATACACACTTAATTATTGAACCTTCCTGCCTGATGTAGGCCGATCAGATTATAGAACTTCAAAAAAAAAAAACTTGTCAAAAGCTAGATGGATGTTACTCTCTGGATGGATGGATTGTCCCTAAAACAAGCAGTAATTCAGACAAAGGGACATACATCATTTTTAATTGACTAAAGCTGGTCCCTGAACACAAGTAATCAAAGCTTAGTGCCAACTAATGAATCTGCAGTGTAACCCCATTGTAGCACTTTGGCTTGAAGTTAGTTCTTCTAAACTACCACCTAATTGTTTCAGTTCATGTAATTTGGATTTATAAATAAACATGTATTTTCCTGGGTCTTTTCTAACCTTTCTTTGCTGTGGTAAACAAAGCAATTTTTTTTTTCAATTTTGGTACTTCACCAGTGTTTTGATTGAAGCACTGCTGGTTTTCTAACTCCTAATAAGAGTTTCTCAGGGTAATACCACTGTCACTATAAGGGGTCTGTCTGCTGAAATCTGTGATTAAAAGTGCAAATAGAAAATATGATTCAATGCATTGCTTTTCTTAAACTCCCTGCTGTCTCTACAAGTTCATAATTTAAATTCTGTTAGCTTTATTTTGAAAACATATCTACCCAGAAATGTAGTATACAGCCAGTGAAATGTTTTTATCACAATTTTTAATTGACTTTAATTAATTAACATTAATATTTTGAAGGGCAAATCAAACTACATAATACTTGTCTGTTTATACTTTTGCCACTTTTCTAGGACTTTTTCTAGCTCACTTTGCAAATTCGGTATTTGAAATATAAATCATAATTCCAAAATGATAAAACTAATTTTAAAGACATAAGCTGTCATGTGAGTGTGCAAACATTCATGCTTTGCCCTGTGTTGCACATTGACAGGAGAAGATACACACTTAACCAGCTAACCTTGCAAGTCTCAAAGTGCGCATTTTAGTTTTCTCCTTATATTTTGCAGGTTTTGCTATAAAAAGTAAATGAAGCATTGATTTTGGAAATCTTGTTGCGTAGGTGAAAGTGATGATTTGGGTCATGTTACTTCCAAGAACGTCCAAAGCACTCACTGATGCTTTAAAAGCACCAACAGAGCCATCTGCGACCTTTTGTCCACTTTGAGAACTTGAAAGTTATAGGGAGTATCCTCATAAACATCAGGTGAGAAACTGAGCTTCAGTGAACTGAGCTTCTAAGTTGGTCCCTAAACATTATGAATAGAGTCTGAGGGGGAAAAAAAATGGTGTGTAGATTTTTTTTGTACGCATAGCACTGAACAGACTTACATGATATTTGGCACATCTCTGCTTAGTTTGAAAGCCGAAACTTGGCTTGTGTATTAGAAAAACACAAAAATATGGGTGAGTTCATCAATTCATTTTTCATGTGACAGATGTTGGAGATAACCTGTATGTATTAGTCATATTCCTTTGTTGAAATGGTATGGATTTGGAGAAAAATATTTGGCTATAAGAATAGCTATATGAATCAAAAAAACTGTGTTGTCTGAGATATTTTTGAGCAAGATTGTGGATCTGAAAACAGTGTTTTTTGCTGGGAAGACACAGTAAAAAACTACAAGCACAGGAAAAGGTAGTTGTACATAAACTTGAAGACCATTCTGAGGGTCATTAAAGCAGATGTTCTGTCCTGACAGCATAGGATATCCTAAAAGTAAAATGACTGGTTTCAATTACAAATACTTACTGCGATTCAGTTAAAATTAGAACAAGAGAAGTCACAGCTGCTTGAAGCAGGATAGCCAACTGTGCTCTAGCCCATCTACCAACCTCCACTGCTTTCTTTTGGGGGTAAAAAAATATATACATTAGATAAGAGAAGTTATTTAAGATAAGGAATAACACAGTTGCTTTCCTAATCAGTCATAGCCCATACCACTTCACTGTGGCTGTTGTGGTGTGTAGTGCATCCCTTTTTCCATCACATCCCCAAGTCATAGATGTGGGGCCTCTCTTGCTGGGAGATCTGCAGTTGGCCCCACGTCTGGTGACCAGCACAGAGGAAACCCTATGCTCTTATGCTGTCTCCCACTTGTCTTTCTCTGGGCTTCAGGGATGCTCCCTGGTCTGCTTTACCTCCTGCTGCCTCCCAGGGTTCCCAAAGGACTGGGCTGGGAGGTGGGGCACCTCTTTGTGCATCTGACAGCTGTTTCCATGTGGTCCAATGTACAAGGCTCTATTTTGTGTATGGAGTTTTGTATGGATAGAGAAAGTCTTGGAAAATACGGTTGAAAACCTTGATATTCAAGCATAGTATTCTTAAGTGTAACGTGATGTAGTATGATGATATCAGTCCCTAGCAGATCATCATCCTAAAGTACTGCAAGGTATTTATTTGCTGTCCTGAATACTGCTGGTGAGTCAGCTGCAGCTGCTATAGAATTCTGTTATCTAATATGGATAAAGAAGAGTGTCATCTGGATGCTCACCCATCCCAAGAGGTTTTTTTCTTAACTTTTTTTTTTATTGTTTATTCTTGATTTTTTTTTCAATATGTTGGAGAAAACCCAGTCACTGTAGTTATAATAATTTTCTTCTCAAATGTTTTGTCAGATAAAGACTCCTTATTCTTACTCTGAGGCATGGGTGACTATATATTTCAGGAATTACACTGAAAATAATATGCTGTATGTCATAGGAAAACTGTTTTTGTGTTTAAGCTTGCAGGGTCAGTGTTTGCACAAGAGAATTTAGTGTGTCTTGCTAAGGGTGTGCAAACACAGCATTCACAGAGAACATATGGTCCACTTTGTTCAGAAGCTGCACTGAATCAGCCCTTGCCTTTCCTTTTTTAAAGAGATATTACCTATGGGCACACAACTGCAGAAACGGTCAGTACCTCTGCAGCTCATAGTAGGTTTTCAAGCTCAGAGTAAAAGGAAAAGCAGTTCTCCTTCTACTGCTTGGGATCAGCCCGTCTCATCCAGCTTCAGAGTTTTTCAGTTTTTCATAATCATTACCAAGGAAGCTGAGAGAGTCCTCAGGCATCCTAATGACTATGTTAAAAAACAAACAAACAAACAAACAAACAAAAAAAACCATCAAAACCAAAACAACAACAGCAAAACACAAAAAACTGCCCATAACACCAAGTAGTCTGAAAGGGTTTGGGAAGAGGAGGATTTGTGTTATAGCCGGATACCAGAGAAGAGTGCTGAAAGGGAAAAGGAAACCAGGAGCAACATCAACATGGGCAGGGCTCAAATTGAAAAGTAGAAAAAAGACTGTGAGAAACATATATACATGCATAATTCAAAAGTGAAAAAGTGGAGGAGTCAGCAGCATATGGAAAACTGTGTTTTCCATAAATTAATATTTTAGTGATACTTATTCCAAGAATATTATTAAACACTATGTTTTAAAGTACGCTTTCATGTATACACAGGTATGACTATGGAGTGTACAAATGAAAGCAGGAGAGTATTGCTAGAAATGTCATTTGGACATTTGGAGAAGCTGTTGTTCTGCATCTGTGTTCCCCGGTTAGCCTTGTGCAAGAGTTCGAAGTGATCCTTCAAGTTTTCTGGTATCTATATAACTATACCAATGGCAATTAGTGGTGGTGTAGCAGGCAGCTGTACACTGCCCATTGGGCAAGTGTATCTGCAGGAGTGTGCAGCTAGCATCCTTCCACACTCCCCAAAGAAGACAGGGTGCTAACACTCACAGCTCATCAGCAAAAAGCAACTGACCCCAAAAATACTGGAGAACGAACCTTGAGCAGCTGTACAAACACGGAGGTGACGACCAGTTTCTGTAATGGGTGCTGAACTTGGTCAACCTGACCACACAAGCAGGACTACCGAGTTCAGCGCTGACAGTCAGGGTAGAAGGAGCTATTACTGTCACCCTGGCAAATCTGGCTGAAAATGCCAACTAGTTAGCTTTATAGATACAATTCAAATGTGCTTTTTAGACTTCTTCTTAATCAAACCCAAATACAAAAACAATGGAATCAGAGAAATATTTTGAATTCCCCTTTAAAGCGTGATTTGACATGAAGGATCAAAAGCATGCCCAGTCTTTGAGAAAAGTGAAGCTGCTTTCAAACACAGCTTTGTCTGTGGTAGCAAGAGACTTTCAGTACATTACAAACCAATATGAAAACAGCTGTTTATCAACAGTCTAGGGAGAAGCCAGCCACAAAGCTGGTGCCAGGCAGAAGTTTGTGCACAGCCGAGGCACTTCGGGATGTGGCCTCCAGTCCTGATTCAACAGGATACCTGATCAGCAGACGATAGCATTTACTGTAAACAGTTGTGGTTGTCTGCGGGAGCCGCTGTCTGCAAAACTGTCTACAAAAGCTAATATATTCTGTATATGTTTTGTCTCCAGCTTGTGCAACACATTTTGTGAAACTCATAAAAATCTCCGGACTATACCTGGCTTATCATGACGGTAGCCAGCACGGGATGGGGAATGACAACCAGGCTGTGGGAGCAGGTTTGAGCACTCTGCATGCCTGCCAAGATTTCAAAGGGAAAACAAGAGGCAGGCTTTTTGAACTTCTGCCAGCTCCAGCTCTATCAGGTCACTCTATTTATTTTTCCTTGAATATCTTCAGTAACTTTAATAAAGCTCTTCTTATGACTAACAGCTTGAAGATATCAGGATATTAGAGGAAATATAAAGGGAAAGACAACACTAAGTAGGCACATCCTTTGTTGCAGTGCTGTGTCTCAAATAAATATATGCAATCTGTGATCTTTTAAATAATTACCTGGTGTTCCATTACCTACTCCCTCTCTGCAAACCTGTTTTTGTGCTCCTGCAAACCCAGATTCCACCCAAATGCTTCCAGGCTCATTCCAGCGTGTAACAATAGCTGAAATGCTGAAACTGATTGATGTTAAACTTCCATCGATTACTGTAAGGTGATATATTAAGAATTATTGATACTAATACAAATGAGAAGTAAGCATAGAAGAAAGTCCCAAGCACAGAGAGGGAGGGGAAGGTGACTTTGTGGCTGTATGCATCCATGTGCAGTGGGTGGTGTGGTACATTAATCTATTCATTTCAAAACAACTAAATCAGTATTAGTACTTGTTGTTCTCTGCTGTTTCAAACAAAGGTGTCATAAAACAACACTAGAATAGCTTTTGGTTCTGTGTCTCCAGGGATACTGATGTTACACAGGAGGTATAGATTTTTCTAGTTAAAGAAAATTACTTTTTTTTTTTTTTCTAATTTTGATCATAAATGTGCAAATGTAAGAGATCCAGTTCATCAAAGGTACCTCTGTGGTTATGGCATATACTGCTCCTCGTAGCTCCTCTGCCCAGGGTTCCTGCTGTACTATGAAAGCACAGTTGTGAAAAACAAATATTCCTGTGTTGCAAAGCATGTGCTTGGAATGTGGATGGAAATCTAGGAACAGCCACAGGTATCTGCAGAAATTGGACACAGTGAAATCTCTGTGAAGAATCCCATAATTGCTTACTCTAGGTTTTACCTTTAGCTTAGCACAATGTGCAGAGCAGTGCTACCAGGGGATAATTGGTAATAAATGACCTCTCTCTTCTGGCATACATTTTAACATACTTTTCATCCTGGAGTTGTGTTTTCAGCACAAGCAAGGCACATCTCACTAGCTGATGACCCAAATTAACCCATCCTCCTACTGCTGACCACACACAGACCAACATATAGCACTGCATCATGTTGCTTAGGTTAGTTTGGAGATGAAAAATCAGCTACAGCCATCTATACATTGGTCAGGAAATGGGATGTTTGACTGCCCCAGGGCACCCCAGGGCACCCCAGGGCATTGTTTCCAGCCCACGCACAGCGGGACAGAGGTCCCACATTGCCCACAGCCTGACTGCGGTGGTGAAACCGGTGTGATGTCCTCTCTGATGCTCAACACAGATGATCTGGAGTACAGAAAAGAGAGCTGTGGACTGGTTTTATGAGGACCAAAGCCAAGACTTTGGGGAAATGTTGGTTGGCACCCAGTGATTAGTACATGAGGAAGCACCATGAGGTCCTGTCCCATGTTCATCCTCCAAAGGGTGGACATGTGGGGCCTGCTCCCTGTGATCTCCTCTACCCTTCTGGCCTGGAGGTAAGCAGATGACATGGCCTTCCAGGAGGGCAGGGTGTGCCAACCAGCCAGTGGGAATTTGAGTCAGCAGCACCTGTCTGAGGGTGCTGACCCATCTGAGGACCAGCCTGGGCAGCCCATGCCAAAGCAGGGTGCTGTGAGCGTGCCTGTGGGTGCCTGCATTGGGCGCTTGGGCTGTGCCAGAGGCCATCTCCCCACCCTGCTGACACTAGGGTCCGGCAGCATCCAAGGTCTCTGTCCTTCACTCGCAAACAAGCTGTCTCTGCCCAGCGCAGGGGATGTATTTTTAGTGTGTTGGAGGCAGTCTCCTAGCTACAGCTTGAAGCGCTCAGCTGGGCAGGGGCTGGCAGTCCTTGGTCTGCACAAAAGCAAACACTGCTCATGAATCCTGATGTTTGGGCCAAATCCTGCCCAGGCTTGCTGCTGTTTTTCCCCTGCCTGCCCCTCCTCTCGGCTTGCAGGGTTTGGTAGAAATGTTACCCAGGTATTTCTGTGGGCTCCTGAAGCACTGCTGGTGATCAGAGTCATTTACATCCTCTGATGGGTTAGAAATGATCTCCTGTTCGAGCACAGAGATGTATGCTCCATGCAGCAAGGATAAAAGACCAAATATTGTTTATGTTGTATGTAGTAATCTATCTCACATCTGGCAGAGTCTGGCTTTCTGTGAAGATGTGAAAGACCCTTCATTAATTCATCTACATGAGCAAGGACATTAAAAAGTTATTTTAATTTTGGGCACAAATTCAGAATTTTCACTGTTTCTTAAGTTGCTTGCCTTCCTTAAATTGCTATCTGTCTCAGAACTGTTTATGGATAATAAATTTTTTTTTAAAGATTCTCCTTTGTTTTGGAAAAACCTTGGAGTTAATTTGTCTGGCATCTACTGGATGTTTCACAGGCTCTGCATGGTTGTTGTTTGGCTGTTACTAGGATGACTGGAAGTCAGGCAGGGTTACCTAAGCCTCCAACTTTCTTTGTACTACTGAAATAGGCAATGTAACTGCTGCAAAGTGCAGAGCATCTATGTAATTCAATAAAAGCTGAGCATTAGAGAAGACTGGGCTTTGAGACTGATCAATTCTTGTTTGTAATCAAAATGTCTAACTGTGCCTTGAATTAATCAAGTTAATTTTTTTTTTTTTTTTTTCCCATATTGCCTCCCTTTCACTGTTTGGAAAGCCTGCACTTGCTCTACAAGAGCTAAATGACTTTTCCCTAGTCTTTCTTTTGATATGCACCACATAGGAACAATGAAACCTCTTGTTCTCCTTTCTGGAAAATTCCCCTCGGGCCTGGACTTCTTTTGTTGCTGCCATTGTTTCCATTTGCCATTTACAATTTCATCTTGTGTATTCAGAGATCTCATCAACATTTATTAAAGAGTGGGGCAAACTTCAAATTTGCATTATTGCAAAAATATAAGATGAATGGAACATAATCTCAGACTGGGGGTGCTCTATGTGTACCACACTTTCAAGTTTTTTTTATGGTGCAGACACCAGAGTTGTATTCCAAAGAGTTTATTGAAAATAATTTCTCTCTATGGTTTCACCAAGTAATCTTTCCACTCCAATCGCAGGAGTTCTATATCTCCAAGATAAAAAGTGTATATTTACAGATGCAATTTTGTCAATTCCTTCATTATTAAACAAACAAAACAAAAGCAAAACAAAACAAAAACCAACCAACCAACCAAACAAAGCCCCAAACCAACACAGAAGCCCGCTACAACAAAATTTGGGCATGGTTATACATCTTATATAGGCACTATTCATAAGCCAATGTTTTGAGGCTTCTATTTTACATAACCTGGAAAGAAATAGAGAGGGTCTTTACATGTCTCTTATAAGTTTAGGAGTTACTACAAACAAAAAATATAGAGAAAGAGAAAGAGAAGGAGAAAGAGAAAGAGAAAGAGAAAGAGAAAGAGAAAGAGAAAGAGAAAGAGAAAGAGAAAGAGAAAGAGGGAAAAGGAAAAGGAAAAGGAGAATAAAGAAAAAGGAAAAAAAGAAAAAAAGAAAAAAAAAAGAAAAAGAAAAAGAAATTCCTTTCAGAAAGCTTGCATACCTGAAGCTCCCTTGTAGGGTAAGTATGGTTATGGCCTGTTCTGTGAGGTACTTCTTTCCATTTTGATGTAAATTAACTGTTACTACTCTTACACTCAAAAAATGTATTTTTTTCATATGCACTGGAGCAATTCACGGAGAACCAATCTAAAGAACACAGTAAGGTCATGGTGCTCTGGCCTATCTAATACCATATCTAATGATGTAATCTCATATTTCTTCTTTCCTTGAGTAAGTCTACCCCTAAGGTGTCTTCCGTGGACTCATCTGAAGTAGAAAGTGATTTCCCTTGTGATTAAGAAGAATTTGAGATCAAGCTTTCTGAGATAAACAGAAGTTTTCTGTGACATTCAAATGTCTCTGCCTTTCTCTAGGCAGAAATGATGGACAAAGGTATGGTAGCTGCCATGAACTAATTTTTAGCTCATTCCAAATTACAGTATGTGCACTAGATTGAAGTAGCACATTGCAGGAGTGTCCTGTCCAGTTGGGAGCTGCTGTCATCGTCAGTTGTGGCATGTAACCAACACAGATTTGGGAACACTTGTAAGCAATGAATCATGGGCTGTCGTGCAGAATTATGTCACTGAATAACGTAATGTTGGTTTTGGAGTGCATGTGGGCTAGTAAACCTTTGCTGGAATGGATGGTCTGTAACAAGACTATATGGGCCAAGAGACCAGCTTCTTCCCCTCCTGAAGTTTTCAGACTGAGGCTGGAGGTACCCCTGGGAGCACACTACTTTTGCCAACACACAAGTCATTACTGAATGGAAGGAGAATAATGAGTTTTTATGGCCTGTGCTATGAAGGAAGTAAAACTTGAAGATCTAATAGTCTTTTCTGGGTTTCAAATCCATGAAAAAATATGTGGTGTCATGAGACCCTTATTGCTAACAGCAAAAGCTTTCCCCTTTGGTTCAAATGGCAACAATCGGTTGCTACTTTCTGGCTGTAATGCATTGTTTACCCATCTTTAGAGGTATGCAACTGATCTGTTATTTTCCTTTCCTTTCCTTTCCTTTCCTTTCCTTTCCTTTCCTTTCCTTTCCTTTCCTTTCCTTTCCTTTCCTTTCCTTTCCTTTCCTTTCCTTTCCTTTCCTTTCCTTTCCTTTCCTTTCCTTTCCTTTCCTTTCCTTTCCTTTCCTTTCCTTTCCTTTCCTTTCCTTTCCTTTCCTTTCCTTTCCTTTCCTTTCCTTTCCTTTCCTTTCCTTTCCTTTCCTTTCCTTTCCTTTCCTTTCCTTTCCTTTCCTTTCCTTTCCTTTCCTTTCCTTTCCTTTCCTTTCCTTTCCTTTCCTTTCCTTTCCTTTCCTTTCCTTTCCTTTCCTTTCCTTTCCTTTCCTTTCCTTTCCTTTCCTTTCCTTTCCTTTCCTTTCCTTTCCTTTCCTTTCCTTTCCTTTCCTTTCCTTTCCTTTCCTTTCCTTTCCTTTCCTTTCCTTTCCTTTCCTTTCCTTTCCTTTCCTTTCCTTTCCTTTCCTTTCCTTTCCTTTCCTTTCCTTTCCTTTCCTTTCCTTTCCTTTCCTTTCCTTTCCTTTCCTTTCCTTTCCTTTCCTTTCCTTTCCTTTCCTTTCCTTTCCTTTCCTTTCCTTTCCTTTCCTTTCCTTTCCTTTCCTTTCCTTTC
>VXAA01000923.1:739954-812737 GCA_013399115.1 Anseranas semipalmata | reverse complement strand
CCTCTCCTCTCCTCTCCTCTCCTCTCCTCTCCATACTGTCACATACATTTTTTCACTGAATTGGTTCTTTTATAGCTTTACTAAGTGCTGCCTCTTCTGGGAAATAACTCTGTGTTTGAGGCTCAGCCCATCAAGGTGTTGAGAGCTCTGGACCTTCTCCAAGAAAGCTCTTAAGAGAATGGTCAGCTTTAGGCGTACAAATAGTCTGGGCTAAGGAACACCCTGTGTTTAGGTAAAGCCTCCAGAGCACAGTGGCCACTTTGCCAGAAATCAATTGATATAAACCTCTGTAACATCATTACTTTGACACTCATCTACTGAAGGCTCCTTAGAGCATCCCTGAGTTATTAAGACAGCCATAGAGTGTTTGTTATTAACACACTATTGATTAGCTATGGAGCAGTCTAGGAAAAAAGAAAAAAAAAGAAGAGAGAAAAAAATCCTTTAGATAATTTTGCATTCAGAGTTTTTCAGAAGGAATAATTTAAAGCTCAGACTTTGTGTGTTTATCTCCTTTTAGACATCCACAGAAATCCACATTCCAGCTAAGAGATAAAGAGATATAACAAGAACAAGAAGAGGGGAATAAAGAATGTTTGAAAAGAAACAGCAGAGCCTGGACTGATGTATTTGAGTAAGAGCTGATGTTAGGAATTTCCATGTAGAATAAGCAAAATAAAATGTCATCTCATGGTTTAAATACTGCCAGATGATTCAATATACTTTTCACAGCATTCTTTTACCATGTGATATTCTCTTATGTTTGTTGAAGTCAGGAAATGAGAAACTGTTTGAAAGGGAAAGGTTAGGCCTCGTGTCATTGTATAATATATGCCCACAAGCCTATTGTATTAACAGAGTTGCTTAAGATAATTCAGAATGGAAGATGGAGTTCATTTCTACCACAGTATATTCTAACCGTGATCTGCTGACAGAAATCAGTGTATCATACACTTGTTAAATTAAGGCTCATGAGGAATAGAGCGGATGAGGAAATAATATTATTTTTCTTCAGAATGTTGGTATTTGAAAAAAGATTTTACCTTAAATCAGGATGAAAAATCAAACTCTTACACATGTTAATTCCCACAATCTATTAAGTAAGTTTTAGTAAATTAAACTTTGTATGTGAATATTTTTGGACTTTCCATTTAGATTGTGACTCTCATTTACAGTTTTTACTAAAATTAGTTTAATGTACTGAAAGTTTACTTGAACCAAATATGAATTTCTATACTAAAAATGTTGAAATTGGACTTCTGGAGAAATTTTTAAATAGGCTTTGGAAATGAATAATTTTTTAAAAGTGGCTACTTCCCACAGACATTTTCCTATTCAAAATGCAGGCATTTCCAAGAGGAAAAATATTTTGTCCAGAAAATTCTTGGTCAAGCATAATGATGAAGTAAGTAATGCACATTTTAATTACTTTGCTGTTTACTTTCTCTGTAGTTTCCCAGCCTTTAAGGAAACTATTAAAACAAGGATAGAGAGTATTGTCTGTTCTGCTTCCGCTCATAAAACTCAAATGTTGTGGTCTGGTCAGATGTCAGTCTAGTTTAGATGTTCTCCTGCCCGCCATGTCAGAGGCTCCGTTCATGACTAGAGGCACACACAGGGCATTAACGTATCAGTATCACATGTAGTCTGCACCATGCACTGAAGGGGCTCAGAGGGGGAAAAAGGATCATTCACTAGCAGCATTTCTTTAATTCTCATACTTGACTGTCACTGTAGATGGAAAAATGCAGTGAAATTTGGTTAGTACTGGTTCTGGTTGGTAATAAAAATTTTATTCATAAATCTTGTGATTGTTCCAGTTATCTCTGATTTTAGCAGCAGTTCTGAACCCCACCTCTAAATTGAATAGGATTGAGAGGTGCTGTCTCTTTCTCATTCATTGGGCTTTAACATATAATTCAAGAATTAAATGTTTAACATGCAGTTTACAGGAAGATCTTCAAACGCACGTGGCCGTTCTCTGCAGTTAACCAAAGTGAGGTGGAAAAGAGCAGTGAACTGGAAATGTAGGGCTTAACAGGATTTTAAAATCAGCAGAGAAGCTGGCACAGATGCAAACTTTTTGAGGGAATCAATTTTTTAGCAAATACTGCCAGCATATTTGCTCATTCACCCCGCTGATGTTAATGCCTCAGTGCCCCTACTGCTGCTGAGGCAGAGGCCAGCTTGTGGCTGCTCTTCATGTGCTCGGCATCCCTTGCCCGCAGGCACTGTTGCCTGCTGGGGCCCCCTGCCCACCAGACCCCTGGCCTATCCCCTCACCCTGCCCCGTGGAGGGGGCTTGGGCCTATCCTTCAGTGCGTGCTTCACCTAGCAATGGGTCTCTCCTTTCCCTGTGTATAACCCCTAACCACTGGTACACTGCGGATAAGCAGATCAGATTTGGAAATGGGCATTTTACTGGTCTGGACTCTTCTATGTTTATTTTTTTTAACCTTTTCTTTACTGCATTATTCACATCTATGTCAATGGTCTATTCTGCATTTTTGCCCTTATCACATATTTTCTGCAATTTGCAAGGTGTGCTTTCACTTTCCATGCACTTATAAAAATCTCTTCCTGTAGACTATCAGGACAAGCTAGCTCAGCTGCTTTCAATGTGAAGGCCCATCCTCAGCTTCAGAAGCCAAGAAGAGATGTTTCTAAGAGCATTTTAGCTCAGCACACTGTAGTTCATGTCTTGGAGGGACCTGGAAATGTACAGTTGCATTCCTGCAGCTCTTCCCTTACAGAATCAGTTCTGGCAGCTGGGACAGGAAACAGGGCTTTCTTACTAGTCTTTGGCTCACACGGGACTAGGACTTCTTCACGCTTTGAACAGATTTCAAATACTTCAATCTTTCAAAGGGGTGAAAGGAGAGTACGAGCCATTGTAGACTGTGGTCACCTTTGTAACCTTCGTTCAAAATATGGGAGAAGATATCAAAGGCCACAGTTTTTTTAAGATGAGGATTGTAAATTATTTACTAAAAATCTTGGAAATAATTATAATCTATTGCATTTTCCAGAGATGACAGAAAAAGGAAGGGACTTTCAAAGGCATGAAGTATGAGCTCATTTCCATGGTCTTTTGACCATAAAATAAGAATGCATATGTGAAACTGTTGTATCCAGTTTGTCCTCTGTTGGCTGCTCACTGATTTATGAAAGCACATAAATTACTCACCATCAGAGGACTGTATATTGTATGGCCTCAAGTCAGCAAGACAAACAAGTACATGCCTAATTTTAAGCAGATGAGTTGTTCCAAGAGAAAGGGCTTTCACGAAAAATTAGAATTATTTTCTACAAAGAACTGAAACATATACATTGCTTCCAGATGAGCCTCCTTACAGAATCCAAACATCTTGCCATCTGAATACGCTGATGTACCATACTCCATCCCAGCCAGGCCTAGTACAGTTGACTTTTCATCAGAAATAAGGAATATCTCAAGTATGGTGAAACTGCTCTCTGAGGATGGAAGAAGCTGGACTTGCCCACATGTATGTCCACAAGCTTCTCAAGTTTCTATTCTGGAGGGCAGCAAAGCAGCTCTGGAAACAGAATTCATTCAGTTTTGCAAAGCAGCTGATTTCTTCAGCCTGTGTTTCAAAAACTCCTTTTGAGTATTCCTGTCAAAGTCTTGTATTAAAATTTTATTTCTCCTGTCAAAGGCAATAATTCATGTGGTAGCAAGCCACAAACATTGCCTTATAAATGACATTGTGAAAATATATAGACAACATCCTACTTTCCTCAAATTGGGCACGCTAAGGACAACAGCTGCTGCCTTTCTAGCTTGTGGAGCAGGTGTTTGACCACCTACAAGCAGGATGTTTTCTCCTTGTATGAAAATCATGCAGGTTTACTCAGCGAAGCTAAAGTATCAAGGCAATGCAGTAGTCAAAAAATTAAAATGCTGACAGTCTTCCTCTTACAGAATAAATTGATCCAATGCCATGGAAAAATACATCAAATTAATAAAAATGGAACATAGTTTTCTTCCTGTATGTGCTGTTGAGGCTTTATAAAGCCACTTTGTTCTGCTGTTTGTTTATTTATTTTATGTCACCCTGAAAAAGTTTATATGGTGAATAATTAACTTGGGGAATCTTGGTAGTGTGGCATCTCTGAAGAATAGGATTGATAAGACAAGGGGGAACAATTTTAAACTAAAATTGGGGAGATTTAGATTAGATATTAGGCAGCAATCATTCATTGTGAGGGTGGTGAGGCACTGGAACAGGCTGCCCAGAGAAGCTGTGGATGCCCCATCCCTGGAGGTGTTCAAGGCCAGGTTGGATGAGGACCTGGGCTACCTGGTCTAGTGGGAGGTGCCCCTGCCCGTGGCAGGGGGTTGGAACTAGATGGTCTTTAAGATCCCTTCCAACCCAAACCATTCTGTGATTCTATGATGTTATGAAGAAACTCAAATCATGGAATCATAGAATGGTTTGGGTTGGAAGGGTACCAAACACCTCTGAGCTTCTTCCCAGTTTAATGGATTCTAATGAAATGATTCACTTGGTCCATTGACTGAGTGGTATTGGCCCAAACTCTTAATTTTGAATACCATAAAGATATTATTTGAAAAAAATAAAAAAGTTTTTTTTTTTTTTAAAGTGGTTAAAAATTCCTAATGAGAAAATGGCAAATTAAATCTTTTGCCTTGGTGAAACAATACAAAGCTGATAGGGAGATCTGCAGGAGGAGAGCAGGAAGAGATAGATATGCAGATTCCAACAGCTGAAGCAAGAATACATAAAGCATATTGTAGGCTAGGCTAAGGAGGAACTGAAACTTTTTCCTCCATGGCAGAGGCTCACACAGAGGTTGGGGCTCAGGAAGAGGACTGATGGAGTTGCTTTCACATGTTTTCTGGTTGGGGTGGAAAGATATTCATGAGAGACCCTTAGCTTTTTATTTTAAGAATTGAAAAAATATCAAAATAGAACATACACTCAGTGCAGACAATACTGGTGTTTGAAGAAATGGCTGTAAACCTTTCAGAATTGGCTGAGGAAATTAGCAGGAAATGAAAAAAAAAAAAAGAAGAAAGAAACAACAAAAAAGAAACCACCTCCTCTGGTTCTATTTCTACCTTTCATGACATTGTACTATATTATCCACCTTTAGTACAAAGAAATCATGGCTTAAGTATTGAAAAAGGCAGCTCTTGAAATATCAAGGAAAAAACCTTTCTCAAGAGCAGAAAACCTGAAAGAACATTTCATACAGGTCAGGTGCTCAGAAAAACTTGTTTCACATAGTATTGTCTATAAAGATCTCAGCCACCTTGTGTTTAAAATAACTTTTAATATCTAACACAGAAAGACAAAGTTGTGGTTTAACATAAGGCTGAACCAATGTTCCTTAAAATCAAGGGGTTTCTCTTTAACTTTAAATTACATTTTTGTCTGTATTTGTGTTAGTGCTTAAAAATTTGTGCTACTGTTCTAAAAATCATGCAACGGAAAATAAGTGAAAGCAGAGAATTTGCATGTACTAAGCAATGAAGTTGAGTTGCCTAAAATACTCTCCTCACCCCAGCCACAAAAGGGATCCAGTGAACTGGTCTAACATGTGGCATCTGTGACTCAACACTAGCTCTGGTTAAAATAAACAGAATTCTTCTAAAAGATGAGTCAGAGGAAAATGGCAGCTCAAGGATAAGACTTGCATCTGCTCAGTGTGAAGCTTTTCTCCTGACTGCTATTTTGAATGGCCATCTGGTGTGTGTCTGTTCCAGCCATGTACATGTTCTGAGCAGTTTCTCTATATATCTCCAGTACTTTAGAGGCAGAGGCTCCACAGGCCAGTGTAGATATGATCTGGGAAGCAAGCCTAACCATATTGCAGTTGGACATCACTGCATCTCCAAAGCAGCCAAGAGAACTGGCTGAAGAACTGGTTTTTGAGACTCCAGATGCTGTTGCAAACAAGTCATGCAGAGCTCTTTGTTTTCCTTTAGAAAGCTTGTTTCCATCCTCCTGCGGAGGGTAGGTACAGAGAGAGGGATGGCCAACATAAGTCACAACTCCGCAGTATGAGAGCTGCACGTACGGTGCTTTGCTCCTCAAAACCAGGATGGTTGTTGTTCATAACAAACATGAAGCTCTCTCCACAGTTTGATGTTTGTGTCCCCTCCTATCCTGGAGTCAGTGCAGGGAAGAGGTGCCAAAAGTTGTTCATTCTTGACATGTGACTTTCTAGGATTATGGTTTTAGCTTCAGAGCAGGAGATTCCCAGTTTCAGAGCTGCTGTTATATCATGGTTCTCTCCTGGTCTCCTAGTCTCTCTGCTCCTTTTTTTAGTTCACCATTTCTTTCATCACTGTCTCTCCTGTCTCCACCCTACAACCTTCTGTTTGCTGTATTTCCTTTAAATAGTAACTCAGAGAGCTGCAACACAATATACGTTACACAACCATTCTTTAGGATCCTTGTGGATGTGTAACAGGCTTGTGTACCTTCCCAGCTATTTTTGAAATCCATCCTCATCAAACTAGGGAGTAGCTGCTGGTGATGTAAGTAATCTGTTCTTCATCTTCTTCCTAACACTACACCCAAATTCTTTGGCAGCTCACAAACACTTAGTGCTTGTTTTGGAATGTCTTTGATCACCAAAGTGAGTTGGGGCCAGGACTTGATATTCATAGCTAAGCTGTACCTTCTGCACTTGCCTTTTCTGCATGCACAGTGATGATTTCTATCAGTCTTCTATTTAAGTTTGGTTTCATTGTGTTACCCTGAAGCCATTGATCAGAGAGCCTCAGTTCTGTAAAATCCAGCATAGGTAGTAATCACCAGTGACAAGGGACATGAATGGAGGAATAGTCCATTTTGTATTAAACGAAAGATACCTTGACACCTCTCTGACAAAACATCACTCTCTCTGGGCTTAGTCTTGCCAGATTGGTGCATTCTGAAGTAGGGCACAGTATGGATGGCAATACAGAGACATATGGAGCCAGGGAAGGTCTGGGCAGTATTGGACCTCCAGGCAATGCAACTTCTATCCCAGTCTTCTGGTCCAGGCTGCAGAAAATAAATGATATATTTCTGTTTACCTGTTAAACTGGCTAAAAGCCACCAGTTGTGATACACTAACAGCACAAACAAGATGAAGTGCCCAGCCCATTTTCAAAGTCTCCAGGTGTTTCGTGTTATTGCACAGCAGATTGTGATCTGTGACTTCAGAGCTGATAAATGCAAAACTGTCTTGGAGCAATAGCCTCAGTTGTGCACTCCAGCTTGGTCAGTTTATGTGGGATTAGAAATACAGAAGCTAAAGCTACACGTGAAATGGAAAATGGGTGGTTAAATACTTGTTTTGCCATTACTGATTCCTCCACAAGCCTTATTGAATAGGTATAATTCCATATTGCTCAAAAGAATTACATGTGAATAAAACGAGTTTATGTGGTTTGGGAATCAATTCCCAGGTTTCTCAAAAATCTCCTTAATCAGATACACATTTCTCAGATTATTCTAAATTTTCTTAACCCCATTAAAATGAGGTTAAAGCTGATTTATTTCCAATTTTATTAACAACCAAAAATAAAAATTGTCTTGCAATTTTTACAATCAAGAACTGATTTATACCAAACTAGGTGAAATAGTTAATTATGCATAAGCTGCTTTTTAAAACTTAGAGTTATACTTCAGCTTTCTTTAAATAGTTTTTTTTTTTTTCTCCATAAAATTAATAAATAAATTCCCTGTGATTTTATGATAATCATTCTTATTTTCCTACTAAACTACGGGAAATTATATTTTTGTTTTCTGGTATGCTGACCTTTTTTCTTTCTCATGAGTAGTATTTCCAGATAATTATAGCAGAGCAATCAGAAGATCTGTAGAAAATATACAAAGGACTAAAACAAACAGATCAATGAACCCCAGACCTGTTGGTCTATTTCCTGCATTACAAGTTATTTTTAGCACTCATCAAGCTTTCAAAAGTTAATTGGAAGTCCTAAGTATTTCCCTGATTTTGGATTTCATTCTCCTGATGCAATGAGAAACTAACAACACTGAGAAACAGAAACTCCGGTTGGTCTAGCACAGTGGGTTGTAGAAATGGATGTATTGAAGTAGGTGAACCCTCAACCTCAATGTATTTAAAATCAGTTTTCCTTTAATTTAATTACAAACTAGAAATTAAACAGATGCAAATGCATGCAGTACAAAATGTAGCAGTTCTGTAGGTTGAAGACAACTGAGTCTGTGTTTGGCTGTTGGTGGCATTCAGACCTGGAGCTGGCAGTATTTACATGGGTGAAATAATATTATTTCTTCAATGTTCTGAAAAATGGGTGAACTCTTTCAATTGAAACTGTCAAATAAAATTCAGACTGTGGGAAATGTTAGGCTCAGTTCTTAATATTAAGCCTGAGCAAAATGATAAGGACTTAGCACCAGACACCTTCAAATGTTAAGAGATGGACATTTTTAATTAGAGGCATTTCTACCTGAATTCCTTGTAGCTACATCTTTGCTCTTGATTTTTGAATGATATTCATCCTGCCAAGACTTCTTGATATAAACAAGGAACAAAGGGTGCTCATCCAATAAATGTAATAAATATTTACCCAATAAATGATATATGGTTACTCGTCTTACTCATCTTGCGGTGTTTTCACTTTTCTTCCAGCCAATCTTCCCTGGCAGGTTCATTCAGAGTACCTACTTAAAGAAAACTTCAACTATTGAATTACGAATAATTCCCACACTTCTGCTTGATACTCTGTAGTTTTGGGTTAACCCATCCCAGCCATACCCAGTGCATCTGTAAACAGGAAATGCTTGAAAAAGCTTAGAGAATTTTAAATAATAGTTTGTTCACATTGCTGAGTTGTAAACTGCATAATCTTGCAGAAGTATATGACTACTTTCCCCACTTTAATCTTGGAAGGCAACACAGGAAAGAGAGAAGTAGAATTAACCAGCAGCTGAAGATTTAAAGGTACACTCATCAGAAATATTTGCCATGTAGCAAAGGTGACCTCAGTAATACAGCACAGTTGTTGGCTAACAAGACACCAGCAAGGTTAAAAACTGAAAGCAGGAACAAGCTGCAAATAGCACATGAATTTACAAGAATGATACCCAGTATGAGTCTTTCCAAAGCAGATGGTTGAGAGGTTTACTTCTGTATCATAGAGCACCAATGGAGAGAACAATGCCAAAAGAATCTCAGCTTTACTCTAAAAGCTTGCCAGAAATGATTGAATCAGATCTAGTCTGTACTAAAGTGTTTGTCAGGAATCTGTAGTTTCTAGTTACTAATGGTGCTTAGCCACAATTTCTGCACAATTTTACTTAACAGACTATGAGAACAGCACAGAGTTTTTTGTTTTGTTTTGTTTTGTTTTTCTGTGAATTCCTGCATTGATCATGTTTTCAGATTTTGTCTTTTTGAACAAATAGTGCACAGTGGCTACCACTTACCTTAAATTTTATCAGCCATCAGAGTCTTTGACAACACGAACAGAAACTATGTGACATACTAGAAATGTATATATTACTGTGCAAAGCTATCTGGATTTTGAAGGATTTTTATGAAGAAGGAAAATACGCCCTCATCTATCCTCTTCTTATGTCCTGATCTCTCCATCTCTACTGCTGCTATTCAGGATTGGTCCTCTCACCCTGGAGCGTATGGTGGTACAGTGATTTTGCTGATGATAGCTACTGCCTGAGAACAGCAAAGGCTGCTCAGAAGGAATCACTGAGAGCAACAGGGTCTCACAACATGCAAGCCAAAACCAAGAACTGTGGAAGCCCATACTCTAGTCTGCATGATCTGGGTAATCCCAGATAACCTCTCTTCGTGAATTTCTTACAGTCTGGTATTCCTCCTAAGTCTTGTGATTTCATCTGTAAGATAGTGAATTGAGCAAATGGTAAAAATTCTGGTTTTCAGATGCTTGTGTGCTGTTCAAGTCCAGCATCAATGGCAGCACTACGTTCGCTATCTTTAGTAGCAATGCACTATAGCATTTACAGGTATAAGAGAGCAACACATCTATCCAACGGGTGACAGAAAAGTTTTTGACGTGAATGTGTTCCAGATAAGAAGTTTGAAATGGCCAGTAATCTTGAAATCCTGAAGGTGTATCTGCTGTTGCATGGACAGCATGCAGGCAAAGGGGCTTACCTTGGCCAAATGGTATTTTGGTGACCCTGAAGTCTAAAGAGATCAGCTTTGTATGACCTATCATGACATGATTTTACTAAAGTAGCAACTTTGCAGATCAATAACTTCAACGAGCTTACCTAATGCCTATGTTAATGTGAGAAGTAGCTTACATTGGCCATCAACGTGAAAGAAGATGGCCATTACAGCTTTATGGGATTGAAATTAGGAAACTGTTCTAAACTGTGGTAAATGCTGGGTTGTGTTTTGCTCAGGGGGCCAAAAGAATGTATTTGTTGTCGTGTCAGGGTCAAACATAGCACCTCAATAATATGTGGATCCTGATACTTATCATGATAACAAATGTTATCATCAATAACATTTCTTCTTCATGACATCATGAAGCTAATATTGTGCCTGTCTGATATTCAATAATATGGGAGTCAAAGCAAAATTTCTTTTTGCAGAAAGAACCATTGGACAGTTTTCTAAATGTGGAGTAGTGTTTTCTAAATGTGCATGCATTTTTGCTGACTTCTAGCCTTTGGAGGAAGAGCACAATAAATTTTTGTTTTACATGATCACATGCCAGAAATTTAATCTTCAAAGATGAGATTTAGAGTAGATCAACTACAGAGTGATATACAGCACAAACAATCAATCTATTCTGAAAATAGAATTTTCTTTACATTTTGAAAATAAAGATTTTCTATGCAGTTATATCTCAAAGATCAAAAATACAAGCACTCTTTGTAAAATATCAAGAAACAGCAACAATGATGCATATTTGTTCTATTTTGCAAGTTTATCTGTATCTTCTCTGGGATAATTGCTGACTGTATTGTCATGCCAAACTGTCAGACTATACTCAATACCTCATGGCAACAAGTTTAACATGTTATGTCTTATTCTTCAGTTTTATACGTAAACAAACACAGTACTTTGATTTGGCATCAAAATTCCTCATTGACAGTTTCCTTTTTTTTTATTTGCTAGTGGGGATTACATTTTCCATAAACTTCCATCTTGTCTGAAGATGAGAATGAGACTATTTGACTCATATAATATATTTTTTACAGTACACTGGGAGACTGGTGCATTGTAAGAAATACTGTTGACAGATAATTGTCATTGTATCATTTTATTAGTGAATATTAGCTGTTTTTTTTTTTTACAGTAAATATGTGGTTAGAAAAATGTAAACCTTGTGCCAAGAAGAGATATTTGAAATGTATTAACTACCAAGTCAAGGATTTAATAACTAGCATGAAGGTTTAAACTGACTGTTAAGAAGTTTTTACACATATAATAAAAATTAAATTCTTGAACTTTTTAGAACTTTGGGAAGTATCCACAAATCTCAGTCTTTATATAAGAAATATAAAACATCCCTATGGTATTTAAACAACTATACAGTATGCAACAACCACTGAAGTAAGCAGCCCAAAAGCAAGTAGCGGAGAATGTGCTCTGTAATACAGCACACAGATTATTGAACATGAGTGATACACACTTTGTTGCAAGGGTAAAACATTTTTCTTCTGACCGCAAAGAAGACAAAATAATACAATACTTTTTTAACAAGAACAAGTGAATGAGATCAAAGTGCCTTTTGTTAACATTTCTGGCAGATTCAGTATTTGGCAGCCATTGTGTCGGCGTTCAAACAAATCTGTAAGAACAAGGAGGGATCACATTCATTTGGAGAGACCTCCCATCCTGCGAGCTGTTCGGGCTCCACCTCGCACTAACAGGACTCTGCTCTGGTGGGCCTGGCATAAGTCCAGTTTGCTACATGAATCTCAGTCAGTTCAGACCAGGGCTGCCTGTAAAGTTAATACAGTTATTTACACTGAGTGAGCAAGTATAAGCAGCACCACGAAGAAAAGCGCTATCTTCCAAACACACTCTCAGAGAGTGGCGGAGAGCAGCAGTGGGAAAGAAAGCAGGGGGACAGCTCCGGAGACCTCCACCCGCAGTCTGCTCCAGAGGGGAGGCCCATGAAGATTTTCCTGCACACAGCAGCTCACCCTCAGCTTCTGCAGAAAGCACTGCCGAGATCAGAGTTCATCTTCCTACAGACAACAGGCAACTCCTCTCCATACCAGGATAAGTGTGTCTGCTCCCAGGTCTGTAAAATCAGGGCACAAATGCCTGAGAGCTTTGCTGCTTCCATGCCTGCTTTCTGCTATTGTCACTGTGCCCCCGCTCTCCACCAACAGCGTAGTGGGAGGTTTGGTTTTATGGCACTGAGTGGTGGATTTAAAAACATCCCCACCATGTAAACACATTTTCTGCCCAGCTATATGCATAGTTCTCTTACTGGGCCTTCCTTGGCCCATCTCCAGGTCTTTCCTCCAGACCCCTCAGGCTCTCTTTCACCTCCCAGTGCCTCAGAGGTTCAGGGTCTGCATATTTTCACCACTGCTCTGTAAGCCGCCTCCAGCCCATGCACTTTCTCTTCCACCTGGAGGGTCACAGGGCTCAGACCTTTTCTTGATGGTCCAAATCACTCTGGCCTCAAATCATACATCTGAAAGTCAATAAGCTATGCTGGGCCAAGAGCTCTGAGGTGGCCCCACCAGGTGGCCAAAAGGCCTCCTGGTGGAGGTCCCATGTGTTAACTATGCCTTGCTCTTATCCCTGGCCTGACATGCCTTGCTGGCTCTGGCTTTTCCAGCATCCAGATCCACCTGGCTGATCTTCCCTTTCCTTAGGTAAAGAAACACTTTCTCTCCTTTGGTGAGCTGGAACAGGATCATCTCATCCAACATGAGAAATCCAGGTCTGTCTTTAGTGGTGCAATCAGCCACTGCTTTTGCACAGCACTGGTCCCAGGGTCAGCTGGAGCTTTTACCTGAACAGAAGTCCTTCATGCAGATTTGCTTCTATGTCCTTGTTGCCCTCCGTACACAGCCCAAATCCTGCAAACATGGCTCTTACAGCCGCGAACACACAACCTTCTCCTTCCCCACCACGTATCCTTATCTTGGATGCTAATTAAAGCCAAATTTTTCTTTTCCTTCCTGAGTTGGAGAGATGCCTACACTGAGAGAAGGAAGCTGGAGACATGCTGGGAGAGGGGCTGATACTGGCAACCCTTAAAAGTCAGAACAGAAGCTCCTGCGCCTGTGCAAGTGAAGGGAACAGAGACCACTTTCATTTCCCTTTGCTGGGAGTTGCAGCACCTGTGGGTGAATCCAGACTCTCTGTGGCATGGCTGCATACTGGAGCCAAGAAGATGGTGAACATGTTCCTGAATAAACAGGGAAGAGGGGAAAGAAGCTGGCAGCTTTCAAGGAGATGTTGCAAAGTGACAGTGTGCAGCAGTGGGAAGAGCGGGGCAGTGAAATGCAGCACTGGGTCCCTGATGCCACCCAGCTCTGTGGCCAGGCCAGGAGGGATGAGAGACAAACATCGTGAGATTTGGTACGGGCAACTGCAAGGAGCCAACAGATACTTGCAGCCTCTTTGCTGCATGGACATCTCTGTGTTCATTTTCCATGTGCCAGCCAGGTACCCTCCAGCCAATGTCCTGGTGATCTGATGGCAGGAAATGAGGAGCACTTCATGGCCAAGCACAGATCTTCTGAGCCTAGGGACCTCACAGCAATCCCTGCTATCTCCCCTCATTCCCATGGCTGAAATTTCTTAAATAGCTGTACATACTTGTTCCCAGTACAGGGATGAATTCTTGGCTTCTCCACTCCCCAGCACAGCCTTGAAGGTTTCCTCCATTCACCAGGTTAAATTTTCCATCAATATTTCTGAGGGAAACACTGCATTAACCTGTTTAAGCCTGGGATGCCTAAATGTGCCAGAAGAAAGGGGCCCTTATGGTGTGGCGAGGGAATAAAAGAAATATTGGTCTTTGAGAAGAGTTGGCAAGGACTGTGGACCTTGGTCATCAGCAGTTAGAGCAAGTTACAGAAAGCAGAACTGGAACCAAGAGATGACACTGTGACAGTGTGTTGCTTTCACAGGAAGTAGCAATTTCACTGCACAGCAAGCCACAGGCAGGGATCTGGGGGAGAATAGTCAGCCGGCTGTCCCTCCTGTTTTGCTCTTTCCAGGTCTCACAGGCAAGCAAATGAGTCACGCAAGGAATGATGGCAGTTGTGGTTTCATTTCCTGTTCTTCCTCTGTCTGCTGCCCCTTGCTGTTGGAAATGCTGTGCAGGACAAGAAGGCCCTGGTGTGGAAGGCAGACTGTAGCACATCAGTCCAGTCCCTCCCCGAGGGTGGCCAAGCGCCTGCTCCTCTGCTACCCAGCAGCTGCTCAGGTGGTACTGGAGGAGCTCCTGGCCTTGGCTGAGGTAGCTAGTGAGGGTTCCTCACCTGCAGGAGGCCTGGGGGATAAACAGCCCTAAATAGCAAGAGAAGAACAACGAATTCATGATGTCTACACAATTTGCTTGCTGGACTGTTTCCATGGCTGTTACCAGGCAAGAACTGTGGAAAGCAGAGGCAGATCAGCCAGAAATGTCAGCAGCAAAGCATTCATGGTGAACCACAGAGGACTGCAGCACAATAGAAATAGAAAAACACCCCTTCTTATTGACGAAAAGTAAGCTGAGTTTAGAGACATTGGTCCATAGATGACTGTAAAAGAAATCGCAAGGAAAACTACTCTGACCTCTTCTGTGTCTGCTAAGAATGAAAATAACATGGGGCAAGGACCTTCCAAGTGTTAAATCTCAACTCTTTCTGCATGTAATGACACTCTCATGTCAGCCTTGGCAACCAAGCAATATACAGCAGGAATATTGCCTTTCATTTCCTGCTGTTAGCTCTCATGGCTGTCACTCCCAAATCTGGAGCATGGTCCTCTACACCTGTTTTGTTCTTTTTATAGTTGTAGCAGTGAAAAGGAGCCAGCCCCTTTGCGGGGATAACTCATAGTTATCACCAGAAAAAGAAAAAAAAAAGGGGGGGGGAAAAACATGTCCTTGCTGCCAAGCATCATCTAAATCTTCTGAGAGCACCCCTGTGTGTATATAGTCTCAAATGGTCAGCAGAGATATTCTCACCGGGGTTAGTTAAGTTACATATGAAGCATATGAATAATTTGCTCTTAAAATATCAGAGTCCCTGGTGATTAACAGATGTGATCTGTTGCAGTGCTCTGGTACCAGTGGTGTTTAGGACTGTTAGAGCTTAAATTTAGTGACGATTCAGAGACATGTAAATGTGAAATGTAATGGAGATGATTCAGTGTTTTCAACAAAGCGCTGATCTCAGAGAAGACATTCACTTTTTCTGCTCCTCAGAGAGGATGGCCTGTATGATATGGAAGGATGGCTAGGGGGAAAGTCACTAAATCGGTCCTCTTAGCACATGGAACATCTAAAGACCTGCCCCTTCATTAGCACAGGACCGCTAACTACCGAGGCATAAAGAATGCAAAATCTACTTTAAGGCTATGGTCAGGTAAAGGAGCTTTACCACGGAGGACTGGGTATTCAAAGACAAGATTTGTGTCTTTTGGGATTGATTTGCAGGTGCATGACCCCCCAGTTTGAGAGAGTCCAAGTCCTCCTAAGCTGGTTGCCTATCGTGGTGTGCGGGATCTGAATTAGGCAGCCAGCATGGTTTACTGCTCTGCTGGTCAGTTGTGACCACAGGGTCCTGCCTGGGGCCTTGCTGGGACCCATGAGCATGACTTGTAATTGGGGCTCATCAAAGAGGGTGGCACTGGGGTTTTACTGATCAGACAAATGCATTTAGCCCTTGAGCAGGCTGCCCATGATAAAACATCAGCAAATAATCTCAGCAAAGTACAGTGCTGGATAGAATGAGAAAAGCTCTGAATATACCTAGAATCAGAGGCTGTGCATCTGGACCAAAGCATCCTTGAGCTGAAGAACATCCTTCAAGCAGCATGCAACATGTTTTTGTGGTTCGCTGTGCTTCTTCCTTTTGATATGTATGGAAGGGCTAAAATATTATGTGGAAGCCTGATATTCTTGACACAGTTTTTTGGCCTGGATGGAAATGCTGAAATGCTTGGGTTTTGAAGGATCTGTTTCTCTAAGATTTTCCAGTTGATTTCAACTATCCCCGAGGTTGTCGCAATGAAGATAAGGTTCAGGCAAGCCTTCATGTTTGCAGCTGCTTTACTAAATTGACTGCCAGAACCTCTGTTCACATTCCCACAGTTTCCTACTGAAAATGATCTTTTCACATATGTTCTTGTCATCCATCTCTGCTCTAGGACCCCTTTATACCCTCTCTTTACCTCAAGTATGCTGAGTTGACTTCTTTTTTCATCCAGAGAAATAGAGTTTCTGGCCATTTCAGCAAAATGACCTGTTGCTGAAAAATCACTAGTAGTTTCTCCTCAATGCCTCCCCTGGTATCAGAAATAATTGAACAACCAGCTTATATGGGAGATGTTCTGCCTTATTCAATTAATTAACGTGTTCAGTAGTCTTACAAAAAATAAGCCTCCATGAATAAGATTGTAAATGTTTTTTTTTTTTTTTTCCTGTGGTTAACATCAGGTTACTGATTTTCATTGCTAATTGATGAATTGATGGATGGAAAGGTGAGTCACAGAGATCTGCTACTGACAGGCACCAGGTTGTTTCTCAGAGCAAGCAGAGGCAGTGGAAGCTGATGGTTTGCTGGGTGATGCAGATGGGCCTGCTGTGAAGTATGAGGTGAAAACTGGGCTGGCTGAGTGGTAAGCAACTTGAGAGGAGCAGAGAGAAGATCATTATGGTTGAGGAAGATTGAAATATGATAGGGGTAAAAGGCTTTAAAATCCACTTTGTTACCTCATAACTCCAAACACCTCATGCAGTCATCAATGCTGTTATAGATGAATGGAGCTAAGAAGGCAGAAACAATGTTCAGGAGAGAATAACAAATTTAAAAAATGGTCTGAGTTGTGAATTCAAGCATAGATTATTTTATTTATGCTCAATCAGAACTCAGAATCTTTCTGGAGAGGACAGAATAAATTTGGCAAATCACAAGTTGTGGTTTAACAGGAAGCCTTATTTGAAATGAAATGAAATTCTGGAACTGTTTTAGCTGCTAATAATCAATATTAATTGCAGTGCAAACAAAAATCTTAGAAGAGAGAATTCACATAACTTGTATCCACTTCATTTGCTGTCCTGCCTTAAAAGAAAGATCACTCACTGCACTTCTGCTTTCCTAAGGGGCTTTCATATGAAGGTAATGGTGCCCAGTTTATCTAAGTAAAATAATTTTATTTTCAGATGCATTGGAGAAATGTTGTCAAGGAGAACTTTTGGTGCTCAGTATCTCTGAAAATCAAGAAAACTTGAGTTGGTGTATGCTTGTGAATTGAAAACCTACATTAAGGCTCGCAACTTGGGAAAGGCAATGCAGCCTGACTCTGTGATTTTAAACATAAGTCTCATGATAGTTTTTTTGCTCTTCAAGCACCACTTCCTGGTGCTTCTTTCAATCAGCAGAGTGTCTCAGCTTTGTTTTTGTATTTTTTTTAGAGAAAGTTCCTGGTGTGGTTAGAAAGAAAAATCTCAAAAATGTGACCCCTAATGTTGCAGAAACCAGAATACATATAAAAAGACTTAAATGATTATTTTTTTTTGTTGTTTCTTGTTATTTCAAGGTCAGTATCATGATATGGTGATCATGAAACAATTTTTAAAAGTCTACAGTTGACACTAACTAAAACATTAACCGTAGTTACATCATAAATTATAATCCAAACCAGGACAATAAATTATGTTACTGAAATGTAACATATTTTTTCCTTCAAGAATATGTAACTCAAACTGGGCTCTATTTACAATAAAAAATAAACAGTGAAGCCACAGCAAATTCCATAATTTGCTTTCTTTTTTTGTGTGCAAAAATAGGAAGTAGAGAATAACCAAGAAGTAGATGAATAGGAATAGATAATACAGAAAGAGAACATTTGTTTAGAATCTCTTGTATATTCAGACCTACTTGCTTGTTAACTATTTCAAAGTAAATTTGTTGTTGTAAAGTGTTCAGATCAATGAATAAAGTAGGTGTGATCTTAAGTGAAATGAAAAAAGTAGACAAAAGATAATGGCAATCGATTTGAGAAACTGCATCTGCAAAGGCAACACATAGAGAAGGGAGACTTTTCTTATTTTAAATGTGAATTGACTGTATTCCAGAGATGGAAACCCACAGCTGGAAAAGATACGAAAAGGATTTTCACTTTGAAGTATGGATGAATTAACTCTAGAATTGTATCTTTACAAATGAGTATAGCTTAAGTGGTAGAAAGCAGAAAAAACGAGGAGAGGCATATGTTATTTTAAACATGTTACTCCAAGTTAGGCTCAGATGTCTGGCAATTAGTGAAGGCAAATCTTCCTGAAAGAAACAACACTTTGAATGAATAAAATGAGAGTTTATTAAAAACAAAACACCTAAAAAGCAAAGCGTTCTCCCATTTGATGCTGAATGAGTTTGGATCTCTTGAAGCAATTTTGGATCTTCACCTACACATGGCATGAAAACATGAGATGTCTGAAATGGCATCTGCACCAGCAAGTTAAGCATGCCCAGGAGTGCTGTCACACATGTAGTCCAGCTGGCGAGGAGCGGACGTGTTAGTGCTATGAGACTCCTCAGCCACCAAACTGGGGCCACAATGTACACCCCTCCTCCCAGGATCCAGCCCTGGAAAGTTTTGTTGGCAAAACATGCCTGGGAATCGTGTGACAGAGGGAGACAGCCAAAAATGTGCTGGGGAGAAGTATCAGCAGTTCAGCGGTATGGGCAGTCATGCTCCAGCTCCCAGGCATGGTTAAATTTGCTTGTACAGACGTATACAGATTGCCCAAAGGCTATGCTCAGAAGAACAGTCCAAGCACTCAGATGGCTTTAGGCATCTAAAAGAGAGCAATTCAGACTGCCTTTTCAAGAGGGCAGTACGACTTCTGGCCCTGTATTCGGATAAAGGAGGGAAACGCATGCCATACTGACTGCCCCGTTTCGGTGCTTCCTGTGCCTCAGGAGCTGGAGAGAAGCCTTTGAGAACAGGCTGCCCAAATCTCTCACCACTCTCCTAATGGGAGGCATCATGGAGGGTACCTAACTCCATACATGGCAGGGAACGTGCAATAACTCTGGTGCCTCCCAGCATCAGTGTGGCATGGAAGCCTGATTAGGTAGCAGCAACATGCTTTGGGTAGAAGTCCTCCTTTGGCAGTTCTGCAATTTTTTGTGTTTTCTTCTGAAAAAGAGAAATTGCCCCCTTTTTCCTTCAGATTTTTCATGTGTTGGCTGCTGTAACAAAAAAGGAATTGCATGAAGCTATTCTGTAGTTAAGTAATTGCTTAGATATGTATCCCGTTTATTTCCAACATACAGAAATGCAGACTGAAGGATGCTATGCTCAGCAGAAGGTTATTTTCCTCCAACAACTACTGGCTACTTTGGAGGCAAGGGGTCAGGCACTTGATTAGATGAATTACAACTTAAAGTCCCCTAGTATAAACTATGTCATGCCCCAGGCTTCTCAAAACAAGGCACTCTATTTTAGATCATAATGGGTAACTGGGTTCAGTAAATGGCCTAATCACAGCAACATAAATATTTATGGGAGAATTTTTCTAATTAAGGTATGAGCTTGTTTAGATGTTATCAGTTAGAAAGGGCTTTCCCAACAAGAAAATGGCTGTTAGGAGACATTAGGAAATGGTTAAACTCCAAGGGATTAAAAGGTCATTGAAGTGGCAACATGCAGAGTCTATTATGGTTGAAATTTAGCACGCATTCATGTCTTATATGTATCCTATATTTGGAATCAAAAGAGCATCTTCCATACTGAAAAATAAAATGCTAATTTTGGTTATTCTTTGAAAAATAAAGTAACATTACATTAGATTGCCCAAGCTATGTATTTATGGTCAATTTAGAAACAAAATATTTTCTAAAGAAAAAAGCTTTTTTCTTCTTGCTTCATGCTTTGCTCCATGAAAACTTATATTTACCTTAGTAATGATGTTTGTGAAGTATATATCTAATAATGGCTGAAGATCTCAGAATCATTCCCCCATATCTCAGCTACACAATTACTTTAGACTTAGAAAAATTATGTCTAACATAATTGTCCTTTAATGCTGTTGATATTTGCTGATGTTGTGAATATTGATGGTGTTAACATAGATAATGAATTCATGGCAAGTGACATTTTGGTAACTGTGTTTTTCAGGTCTCCTACTGCAGGAACCAACTAACAATACATAGACCACAGACAGATTTTTGCTATGCTAGTATAAATCTTAAATAACATCACTGCCTTCAGGATAATTAGTCTAGGTGTACCCCAGTATAAGAATCAATACAATTCAACCAAAGTGAAATTTGTAAGTCGTCTTACAGGGAAAGAGCTGTTTAAAATTGGCAATGTGAAGTACAGGCAGAACTATTCCCTAGGGGAAAACGTATGTAATCTCTGTGGGACTTCATTATTCTGCTAAGAAGTGTGTTTGTGTCTGCCATATGGCATTTCACTCTGAAGGTATAACTCAAAAGGAAAACTCAGAAAAAGAGAAGAGAATGTTCTACAAACCTTCTGCCTTTGAGCAAAATCTATGTATTTTAAAACATTTCAAAGTATAAAGTACAGAAATCTTCTAAATGGCATCAACAAGGTTATTAATTTTCTCTGGCTACCTTTTTGAAGTCAGCATCTGCAAGAATTTTCAAGACCAGTCACAAGGAATTACACATTACTGTTTTCCTGAAATAATGAAGTCTCTACTGTTTGGTGGTTGGTATCAGCTACAACAATACTGGACATAAAACTATAGCTTCATGCAAAGGTACCTTTGCTTATTTAGAATGCCTCCTAGCCAAAACCATGAAAAATACCTCCTAAATATCACAGCAGTAACCTTGCTAAAGGCATCTACACAGTTGAGACTGAATAAGCTACTACTGCAAACAATAAAAAAGACTAGTTCAGAGTGTGATGGCATTCAAACATTTAATAAATCAGATTCTAGGCTTTATCCCTCTCCTTTCATTAACCTCTTATTGATGAACTCTCTCCTCCTGTACACGAGTGCGGTGACTTAAAGGACTGGGGCTTTGGGATGGCAGTTCAAATGTCACAGACCACTCTCATCTACATGTCAGAGCTAAATGCTCCATAGAGAAAAAAAAAAAAAGAGAGAGAGAGAGAGTAGTTGGAGGAAAGCAACACAGTGTTGGATGGTGTTGAACTCCTGTTTGATTGAGAGGGATCTGAATGTGGCAGAAAAATAAAATGGAGGGAAACCAAAAGTGGTTGCTTTGAGAGTCTGGGATTTGGGGGAGATTGTTGGATGCTGTCCAAGCCCCAGCAGCCTTGGTCACAGGAACCTGTGTGATGCTCGTGCTCATGCTGCGGCTCCACAGCCATTAGTCGGAGGCCTATGTGCTGACTGATCTCCCAGGAGTACAAATATGATCTGGCTCAAGAACGGGCACATGATCACATTTCTGTCAAATTAGCCAGAACGCACCATACGGAGCTTACATGGAGTTTATGTTGGCTTTATACCAGCTGGGAGAGGATGGACGACATTCAGTACAGCTCAAGTTAGAGTGGTGTAGACCAGTAATACCTGGTCTGAGCTGAGGTCTGCTTGACACAGACAATCCATTAGCATTTCTGAATGGATTTGAATGGGTGGTATTATGTCAGAGTAATGCTTTTTGTCTTATGGTTGCAACATTTCTGATGCAGTAGTAGGACTTTTAAAAGGTAGATTTACTTCCCTGCTGAACTGCAATTTCAGTTTATAGCTGCTCTCCTACAGAGGAGAAATGATTTAGTCATGATTTGCTTTCCTTTTTCTGAAGAATAGTCTTTCTATAGGTAGAGTAGTACCCAGCCACATGTGGGGAAAAATGATACTGGGATATCAAAGGAGAATTGATCCTGGGGCTCCTATCTTCTTAGCATCTCCAGTCATCCCCAATCACTAATGACTGTGCTAATGGGTAGTTATTGCCCATGGTGCTAGAAGTCTGTAGTTGTACTTACTGGGTGTCTCATAGGTATGTGTATAGGGTGAGCAGTGTTTTTCCCTTCAGAGAAAATAAAGATGTTTTGAGTGTTCAAAATGGTTGTCCAGGCTAGGGTCAGTGTGTTAAAATAATGGTGCTTTATTGTCCCAGTGCAACATGAGACAAGACAAGAAGATAAGTTTTACCTGAGGGACAACTATTACAACAAGTGAGTAAAATGTGACATGATACATATGTTATATGTTGTTATATAACATATTGTTATACGGCTGTAAGGCCTATATGGACTGGGTCATATGGTCAGGGGGCTCCCACCACTTAACTGGATGTGCAGTCAAGGAGTTTTTTCTTTCCTTAAGTCTGATTCCCACACAGGCCAGCAGTTTCTTGATAGAATTTGTAGCAGTATTGCTGTGCTGTGCTTCAGACATTTTTAAATAAAACCAAATTGACTATAGACCATCTCATTTTGTAAGCCCACTTCATTTTGTAGACATATGGTTCCCATAATGTTTTAGTTTTATGCAGCGTTCCTGTGAGGGGATGTGACTGGGCACATGGATGGTGGGAGGAGGAGGAGGCTGGGAAGGGAGCCAGTCCAACAGGAGTGAGATAGCTTTTGCCGCACTGGGCCCACCATACAAAGAGAGACAGTCCAACAGTAAAAAAATGTGCCACTGGAAGATTATCATTGGTAGCAGGCACCCGCCAAAGCCTCAGACAACATTTTCCCATATACAAGCATATACAAAAGCAGCCCCCCAACAACACAAATGCACGGGGCTGTTCCTTCGGGATGAAGGGGTGCTCCTGTCCACAGCCTCCGCACCAGGCTGTGTCCTGGAAGTTTTGCTTGCTCGGTGGGTGAAACCTGATGCCCGTGTTTATTCTGACATCTCCTTCAAACATACTGATTCCTGCCTAAGTCTTTCCAGAAGAATGTAAAATGCTAGACCTAGCTTTTCAAAAGAAGTGTATGATTTCGAGTGTTTCAAGTTTAGCCCAACTTTTGCTCATTTTGAGACAATTATAAAGAGTCTGGCTTTCCAGTCTGTATTATTTCCAAACAACTAGAGGAGCCTCACAGATAGAATTGCCCAGACTTCTCAGTCACATTTAAATATTTTGGACTCATCAAACAGCTGTTTTGTCTGAGATTTGACTTCAAAAGCACAAAAGATTATTATGAAGAGACAGCAGTGGAAACTGTTAAATGACAGAAGTCTAAGTTCTTCCCAGGAGGGAGGCATTCCTATCGGCTTGATTTCAATATCTGTTTAATTTTCAGGAATGGATAGTTTATCTGACATTGATGTTGCAAGTGAAGATTTAGGTTGTGCCCCAAGTAAGAAAGCTGGAAAGCAGCAGCTTTCTCTGCTAAAATGCATGTCAGACAAAACCTGTAGGAGCAAGACAGGAACTGTGCACAAGACATATTTGCCCACATTTTTTGGCAGCAGAAAATGAGTGAAAACACAAAAAATGGACCGATCAAGGAACAGAATATATGTCAGAGTATTAAATTAAAAACAGCATTTCTATTGGGAGAACAAAAAGAGAAATCAGGAGCGGTGACCTTCCCAAAAGTTGGTTCCCATACACAGGTATGGTCCCTTTAGAACAGTGCATTTGGGTATGACAGTAGGGTTTACCTTCACAGAGACTGTACCAGGGTCCAAAACTTTCCTCCTGTATACAAGAGTGTATGGGTGGCAGCTCCACTAATGGAGTGGCCCCATCTCTGCGTAACAGTGAAGGGTGGACTCCTCCAGTGCTTGGGCATTGGTATGGCTCAGAAAGCCCAGAAACCTACTATGTTGACAGAAGAGGTTCACGTGAATGATGCAGCAGACCTATGGTTATCAGATGAGCCAGTCAGGGCAGGAGCTGCTGAAAGGAAGAGCTGCAGCCCTGATGCAGAGGTAGCCTGTGCCCCTGCATGCTCTATGCTTTACCAAATAAAAGCTGGTAAGCTCTGAACTTTCAATATTTAAAATCAAATGACTTTTATGTTTTAAAATTTAAATTTCTTCTCAAAATGTGTCATTGTGGCTCACTTATTTAAACTGCAATGAGTAAATTTTAAATTTTAGCAATATGCTTTTTCCCAGTAAGTCTTTCCAGGAGAGTTTTATGGGTGCTTAATCCAAGCCTAAGACAAGAGCCTACCAGTGGTAGCTCCCCTTAACTGTTACAGCATGAACTGCTCACTGTAACTCATTACATCATACTTAGGTGTGCAGGACTCACACCAGCAACTTTCCCCCCAGAATGCAATGTGTATTATACTGATAAAAGCAGCTGAGGGACTTACTTACACCGCAATGCAATTTCCCAATGCTTTGCTAAACTCCTGAAGATAAGTAGGCAGGCACCTGGGGGTCCCCCTCCTACACTGTGAAGGCAAAAGCCCTTCACCCGTTCGCACCCACAGAGACAGCTTCTTCACTCTCAGCAGTTTTTCCATTACTTTTGGCAGTGCTTAGAGTTTTCAGTGGAGTATGAAGGAACTGGCTGCTCTAGAAATTAACTTTTACACAGCAAATAAACCAGACTGTCATTCACACCTTCTTAACCTGTGGCGAATGGTGCAGAGGCAAAGACAGTTTAATTCACCAATGTTTCCAAAGTGTTTTGAGATCTTTGTTTTGAAGGAGGTGCTACACAAATGGAAAAAAAACAAGATCGTTTGTGTGATATTACAGGCACATGCAAAGTAGGATTTTGTTTTGATGGTAGCAGCGATGATGACACAATCCTCTGCCTTGTGTGTTAATTGATCCATCAACAGACTGCACCACACCTCTGCTTTTCCTCCATATGGTATATTAGTAATTAGGCCATTTGAGTCTATTTTACGGAGGTGGCTCCGTACCTCTAAGTGAATTAAACTGTTTTAATTATTCAAAGACTTCTTATGGATTCACTTTTCACGAGCCCCTTTTAAGAAAATTATCAGCTATATGGAAAATAATTTTGAGGATGATTATGCAATTGTTTATGCTTGGATTAACCTGTCAGTTGGTAAAAGGCAAAACTGCACAAGAGGATCAGAGAGAGAGCGTAAGTCTTATGCAGATACTTTTGTTAGAGAAACTCCCAATCTTCTTAGCGTGTCAGTCAACTCAAGAATTGGATTGGAAAGCTTTGGGATCTTTTTTCCTTTCTACTTCTCTCCTGATATCTTGAAACTGACAAATCAAGGATTGAAATGTTTCTGAGCCCTGGGGAAAAAAAAAAAAAAAAGGAGGAGGAGATAAAAAAAAGACTAAAAATGGTCCTACAATTAATATGTAAATCAGGCTGATAATGTCTGGCTGAAACACCACAGCAGTGCATGGACAAGCTATCGCAAGGGCAGCTGCTGTAAGCAGCACGCCGCTGCCGCGTCACCATGCCAGCCTTCAGCATCCTCCCATCAAAGCTGGAGGACGAAAGCCTCAGCAGGGCCGAGGGCTCATTGCTGTGCTTGTGCCTCTTCTGCCCGTTGGATAAACATCCCTTTGTGGGGCTGGCTGCGCTCCTGGGTGAGCCCTGCTGCAGGGATTGCTGCCTGAGGCTGATAAGCAACACCGAGCCAGGGACCCCGCTGCTGGGGGCTTGCGGGCACTTCCAGCCCCGCTGCAGGTGCCAGCTAATTAGCCTTATTAAAGCAACTTCATTTGCCCCTCTAGCAGTTAATATCTCAATTTCAAACCTTCATTACTGGGGGTTAATAACTCTGGCACAGAAATGCACTTGGGACTTGAATTTGATATAAAATGGAGACTGTTTTTGCTTCCCGATTGAAGTAAATATTGCAAATGAGAAATGCTACCTGACACAGCCTGAAGTCACCCAAATCCATTCTGCTTTGCCTGGGTACTCACCTCCCTCATAGGTGCTGGGGGGATGCCTGAATATCACTTGTGGTGGGGGTATGTATTTTCCTGTGACTTGAAAGCCGATGTTGTCAGCCTCAGAGAAAGCACATTTAAATGAGAAAGCTCATTTCCCTTAGGGGTTACAGGCAATTAGCGCCACAGCATTCGGCTCACATTTCTGACATTTAGAATAACACGCAGAAGTCACAGAAACTTCATTTCTTTGTACAACTCATTTGGGTTAGGAAAGTGCTTTAAAATAGCAAAATGCTCACTGAAGAAACTCCTCCTGCAGTGCCAGCCCTGGCAGGCGGGGTGCTGCTGGTCCATGCCGTCCCCTCCAGTTGTGAGCAGCAAGGACTAGTTTTCCCGGGATGGACCTCTAGCATCTGTTCCGCATCTCACAGAACTCGGGACCTGTGGGGCTTTCACAACGAGTTTTAAGCCCTTCACACCGAGGAGTAAACCACTATTGAAACTGCATTCATTAGTTATTTTCCTTCCACTGACTCCATTGCTGGAACCAACTCCAAAACGACAGATATCAAAGAATTTTTTTTTTTTTTTTTTTTTCTGGCACAATTATCACCACTGTTTTAGGCAGGGAACATGTTATGGAAATTGTCTGCTCCCTGGATCCCACTTGCCTTTTGTTCACTCCCTTCACGCTGGCGTGGCTTGTCTTCCGCGGGCGGCTGGGGCGGCGGGAGGAGGCCGCGCTGCCGGCACTCCCCACACGCCCTCTCAGCCTCTGGAGACACTTCTGGCCTTTTCAACCCTGGCTCGTTTCTGTGCGTCCAGTCAAGTCAAGGGCAGTGCCCTGATGGCGGAGTTTTCTTTCTGAGTAGATCTTCAGCGATGCTTATGGCTTGCAATGAGCAACACCTTTCCAAAAAAATGGGGCGTGTGGCAAGTTATCCGTACAACTGCACTTCTAAGTAGGTTGGAAAATTGCAGCTAATAAATATCACGAATGTCTGCAGAAGGATTTCATTTAGACTGTACTTTCACAAATGAACTCCAAATTTTGGTTTTGTGTCTCCTCTTGTAATTGATATTTTGAACAAATCTCTTAGCAATTTTGTGGCTTATTGTCCCCATGCAGATGAGGAATATTTGTGACATAGAACAACAAAATATGTCTCCAGCTGAGGTGTCAAGAACATCCAGAACTGAAGAGACTGCTCACAAGGCTCTGCTGATTTATTTATCCCATTTTCAGCCACAGGCAAAAATGGATCACAACTGACACCAAAATCGTTACAGTTCGTGAAAGGGAAAGAACATCCTTTCTTCCCTTGCCTCACCCTTGCTGTCTGTCACCACCTAGCAGGTGACATTTCCGTGCTGGGGAACAGTCCCTCTTGCCATCTCTCCCCAGCTCCAGAAAGCAAATGAGCAAATGAACAACACCTCACTTTGCCACCAGGTCCCAGGGGAAGCCATCTCCTCTCTTCTACAGTATACTGTTAGTGTTTGTAATTAGCTCTTTCCTTTCCTTTCCTTTCCTTNTCATACTGTAATTTTTCCCTTCCCTTCCCTTCCCTTCCCTTCCCTTCCCTTCCCTTCCCTTCCCTTCCCTTCCCTTCCTTTCCCTTCCCTTCCTTTCCTTTCCTTTTCTGCTGCATGCTCTGATGGTCTGTTACAACTGGGTAACAGATGGGAACCACTTCATGGTTCTATAGTTAATATCTAGCACTATGTGCTGCTTTTTTTTGTGTGTGTGTGTGATCAGATCTTACTACTTTCATGGTACTTATCTGTGCTGCAGAGCCTCTGCCAGCAGAAGGAAGCCCAACGGTGAAGGTGTGAGCCTTGCCAGCATCCAGCACTGAGATAGCTGTACCACCACGTTTCTGATAATGGAAACAATCTGATGAAACAAGCCTGTTGTTAACAGACGTGTCTGTAGCAGGGACTTGCTGATATGACGTTGCTGGAGAGGATGTATAATGTTGAGGTATCTAGACTAGCTATGCTAATCACCACTTTGTACCATGAGAAGAGTGGTTTTCCACCAGTTGCCAGCAGATTCCCCAGAGATGTGGTCTGTTTCATGGCTATCCACAAAAGGAGAGGATGCAGAATAATTTTGCAAGGTCTGTATATAGTACTAATGCACATGAAATTTGTAATGAAACTAGCACGTCCTTTAGTGCTCAGCAAAGAGAGAGAGGTTGGAAGCCAAGGGTGCTGAACAAATTTGATAATCTCTGGGTGGAGGACCCATTCCCCTTGAAGGCAGTGGGAATTCATTTGGTGATTTCAATAGGAGCAGACCCTTCATTCTGTAGGTCCTCAGGGCCATTTCTCATGCTTCAGGGTTAGTAAAGCGCTGCAAATCCTCTATCCTTGATGCCAAGGCCCTCTGCCTGGGAACTAGGCATTGGGAAGGGGGCGAGGTGAGGTGGCCCCAGCTCTCCCCAGCACCATGGCAATGGAACTGAGTACTTGAGTACTGTGTGCAGTTCTGGGCACCGCAGTACAAAAAGGATGTAAAACTGCTGGAGAGTGTCCAGAGGAGGGCGACGAAGATGATGAAGGGCCTAGAGGGGAAGACGTATGAGGAGCGGCTGAGGTCACTTGGCCTGTTCAGCCTGGAGAAGAGGAGGCTGAGGGGAGGCCTCATCGCAGTCTACAACTTCCTTGCGAGGGGGAGTGGAGGGCCAGGCGCCGACCTATTCTCCTTAATCACCAGTGATAGAACCCGCGGCAATGGTGTCAAGCTGAGGCAGGGGAGGTTTAGGTTGGACATCAGGAAGAGGTTCTTCATGGAGAGGGTGGTTGCACACTGGAACAGGCTCCCCAGTGAAGTAGTCACTGCACCAAGCCTGTCTGAATTTAAGAGGCATTTGGACTGTGCACTTAGTCACGTGGTCTAAAATTTTGGGTAGACCTGCGCAGTGCCAGGAGTTGGACTCAATGATCCTTATGGGTCCCTTCCAACTCGGGATATTCTGTGATTCTATGATTCTATGACTGGAACGCTTTCTCCTTTTTGTGATTTTATTTTTCTCCAGTCTGTTTTCTTAGTGTATATTATGAACAGTTTTAGGGCAAGGTCTTGCTGCAACAGCTACCATGTCTGGTACAAGGCCAGGGGTGGCTTGTAAATCCAACTGCATTAGATTGTAATGCAGCTGAATACATAATCTAAAAGCCACAAGAACCACCAGCATATTTACTCTGTCAAGAATTGGAAAGGCATAGCAGATAAACAGTCAAATAAGAAAACAAGTCTTTAAAAAAAGGTGAGGGGGCAAAAATCCTTCTCTGCATCTCTGCATGCTTCTTTTGCTCATACCAAACAAAGAGTATGCATATATGTATACATATATATATGTATGCATATATACATGTACACACGTATATAGTTATATATGTATTTTCCAGAGAAAGTATTCAGTGTCTAATACAAGTGAGAACATATTGCACTGTCTAGTAGACATACGATATACTGTTTCATTCTGTTGGAGAGGTAGCTGGTTTATGATTTTTTCTCTTACTGGCTTATTTTAAATCAGACCAATTAAAGTACAAATTCTTTTCTGAAAATCTCACCCTCCTTTACACTTGGCAAAATGCTACCATGGTTCACTCTTGTTTTATACTACTGATTCCTCCATTTGTCTTTTAAGATGTATATCTCAAATTTATAGGCTTTTACATGAAGAGAGCACACTGTTCTTTCCAACATCAAAAAAAAAAAAAACCCAAATCTTCAGTGTTCCTTTGAATCTGCAGCCTTGCAAAGGACTTTTTCAGACATGACAACAGGAAGGTTGAGGTAGTTGGTAATGCAACATTAAAAACAGATTTAAATTCAGAATCTGCATAGGGTTTACCTGATTGCTGGAACAAACTCAATGGCATATTATATCAATGTTTCTAGCTGAAAACTTTTAATATATAATGTAATCTGCAACCTTTCCATCATGGGATTCAGCTAGTGAAAGGGTGTGTGGGCGTGTTCTCAGTGGGCAGCAAAAAGAGAGTGATGGATAGTCTCCATCAAGCATATCATTGCTTCCAGGTGTTGGCTCGTTTTTATTAGTTACTCCTGGGCTTACCTACCTTCTCAGAATGTTTTTCTTCTCAAAATGATAAT
Organism: Anseranas semipalmata; assembly: GCA_013399115.1. Taxonomy (NCBI): domain Eukaryota; kingdom Metazoa; phylum Chordata; class Aves; order Anseriformes; family Anseranatidae; genus Anseranas; species Anseranas semipalmata. The sequence continues at coordinate 782,627 of VXAA01000923.1, read as the reverse complement.
TCCCCAAAAAGGAGCTGCTATCCAAGGCACAGCTAGATCTGCTAAGGTGTTTGTGATACATTGCTATATCCTGCTTTCCAGGGAAAGTATGATCTACAACAAATTCTTAAGAAAAAGAAACAAAAAATTAGTCTTCTAACCATAGATCTCTTAGTAAGAGTGATAACTGTATTCCTTCTCTCCCACAAATTTCCTTTAATGTAGAAATTAGAAAATATCTTGACATTATTTTGTAAATATTTATTATGACATGCCACTTTCAGAGAAGCAGATTAATACTGAAGGCCATTGATTCTCAAAATTCATTTCCTGTCTGGAAAAAACTCTAGTGACTGTAGTTAAATGTAGTACCTAAAATTACCATAAATGAAAATGATAACAACAATTTTTTTTTTCCAAATTACTCACTGTCTATAGATTGACTACAGTTTGTGAACAGTGTCCTGATTTTGCAATTCACTTTCTTCAGTGATGGACACATATCAAGGAAACATAAATATCTTATGAGCATTTTAAATATTAGTTTGTCTTAAAAAATATCTCTGAAGGGTGCTACATTACAAACTGGAGCTTAAAACAAACCCGTGCTGAACAATTCAAAATAATGAGAGGGAAACTAGGAGTAGAGTTTCCTTTTAACTGTTTCAAATGTTTTGGCACCACCAAAGCCATTCTGGAAAGCAATTAGAACACGTTCGTCATGTTGAATGAAAGCTGATGGGATTCATGTGCAGTGTGTTCTTAGACAAATTACTTTTCCCAGATCCACAGAAAATAGCTTCTAGATCAGGGTCTTAAAGTCAAAAGATGAATATTTGGTTCTGCTGTAGAAAGCTGTAGAAAAATGCTTTTAATTAAAAACATGCAATTGAAAGAAGTTGCAGATAAGTGTTTCAAACATCAGAGAAAGTTTTATAAACTCCCTGATTTCATACAGCTATATTTTGGCTGAGGTATTACATTTTAATAATAACACCATACAAAAATATGCTCTGGGTTGGATAATAATGGCTGTGGACAGAGACACTGGGACACTTGCTTATATTCTGGAAGGTTTTCATTAAGACTTTTGGGGTAGGTGGGCTCCCACAGCACCTTGGCCAAGGAGCAGTAGGGAGAGAGACCTTCTGGGATTGCTCTTGGGACAACAGCATCATAAGATTTTTCTTCCCTATCTTTATAGTTACTCTGTCTGTTGCGGATGTTGTAAATGCATGCTGTTACTCCTTTTCATCTCCCTCTGGGTGGAGTCAGAGAAAAAGGACAGCTGCTTGGCCAACAATTCAATTTCTCTGGCTGTGGTGATCCTGAACACTGGGGTCATGGGACACTCGTGAGCCACCAGAGCTACAGGCATGTTCCTCAGGGGAGGTCTCGCTGACCGGGTTAGCAATGCAGCAGCCCTTGGAGGACAACAGTCTTGTGAAGGACATAGCTCCTAGGGCCTGGCCAGCAAGCTGAGAGTCCTTGGCCTGCAGCAAACTGGGGCAGAGGATGTCCCAACCAAAAGGGAGCACCCATTGCTTTGTCTTTTTTTGCCAGGGGTGACCAGAGATGAGAAACACAGTTTAATGTAGCTGGGAGGAGTTAGATGTCCTTTATTGCCAGATAATTAAGCTAACCATTCCTTCCTCTTCCTGGTCTCCTGGTGCCGTGGACCCTGCATGTGTGTCATAACATCCAATCAATCATTCAGGCGTATGGATTCCTGGACAAATGGGACCAGTATGTGTACACACTCCTTGCTGCTGTACACCAGGATTGGCTCCCACAGCAGCCCTGAGTGTGTAGCCCACACTTCTGGTGCTTCCTCTCCTCCTTCTCACGGAACCCCCCGACACCAACAGCATGGCATGGGTACGACTGGCAGAGGCAACAGGACAGAGAGTTGCAGGGAAGCAGATCATTTTCATCCCATGCTCAGGGGTAGGTGGGCCAGAGTTGGTCTGGATTTTCTTTCCAAGGGTGAGCAAAAGGAATGATTTTGAGATGCTAAAGCTCACTGACAGCCCATTAGGCGAAGGTAGACCTTGCCAGGTCCAGTGATTTTATTTAAAATTCTACCAGAGCTCAAAGCAAATTCCCAGACACTTTCTGGCACGCTTGTCTTCAAGCTTGCTTTGAATACACTAAAACTATGCCAGTTGCAAAAGCTGCTGCTGGAGCTGATGCGAGGTCTTGGATTTCACATTTTTAACATCCACCACCACTTGAGAACAGAGGGAAGTTCTGGCTTTGGCAGTGGAGAAGAGTTTCGGCAGAGGAAGCGAGTCTGACCCAACAGGCGCCCCGTGAGTGCCTCAGCGGGCCGGGAGGCGGAGAGCTGCAGGGCTGGTGAAATTCAGCTGCGGCACCCAGAAGGGCTAGTGGGAGAGGGAGTCTTCCACTGTAGTGATGGCCGGCAGTCCCCAAAAGCTAAATTTCATCACCAACAGACTCTGATTATTTTAATAACCAGACTTAATTAACAACAGCATCAGCTGATAGTTAATGTCAGGAATACAGGTCTTAGTCCATTGATTGTGGTGAGAAAGTAATCTAAGTAAGAATATAAGTGTCTGGCTCTCAATAAATATATTTGTTCCCTTGTTAGAAGGACCCTAATGGTGCAAACTGTATTTAAGCAATTTACCCTCTCATGAATGTCAAGAAGTTTTGCCCAAATAAGCATTGTAAGACCAGACAAGTTATTTCAAAAATAAAACATCTGGTTTATGTATTTCTTCCAGGGATGCCCTGTTATTTATTCAGAAGCAATGCAAAATGTATTTAATACAAAGATTCACCAGTTAAATATGCAAGCCCCAAACAAGGCTTAACTGCTTGAATTTAACCATCTTTCTATCCCTGTGAACTCTCCAAATGAATCATAGCCCTAGGATACATTTCAGTTTGTGCATATGTTTAGAATGTAAAAAAAAAATTAACCCTTGGGCTACTGTTGCTTTGTCAAGCAAAGGCATGTTATGTGTGAAGTGGGAGTGCAAATGTTTTATGGTTGTTTATTATGGTAGCCAGAGAGTTAAAATGAAAACCACTAACTAAGAGCAGAACAATTACAGCGTTATTTCATTTTGTAAAGAATGTGTTACATGACACAGGAAGTTCAGATTATAGTGCATAGGACACAGAAAGCAAAAAAGAAATCTATATGATCAGGGTTAGGTGAAAGCTTAATGGGGCTCCCAGCCCACAATTAACAGAATTCCCCCCATTCTATTCAATGCTTTTTCAAGCATTGGATTTCAAGCCATATTCAAGGCTCTGCATTTTTCTATGAACGCATCAGTCCAATCTGCTGTACCCTCCTACTCGCACTGGCAGCCATCAGCTCATTGCAGTATAACTTCTGCTTCCTGTGTCAAAACTCTCTGTCACTGCTGGCCCATAATTCACAGGTCTATGGTCCTTATTCTGACCCAAGGCGAGACACAGGACATAGTTCCTAACAGAAAATAATAAACAAGACCATAAAATACTGCACAGCAGTTATTTTCTCTTTATCTAAATTATCCTTGATGGGAAGAATGTGCTTTGGACAGGTGCCAGCATATCAAGAAAGATGAACTGAGACGTATCCCCAGACAGACACATTACATTAACTTAAATATTTTTCTTCATAGTCTGAAATTCTCTTTTTTTTCCATGAACTGCTTCTTTATGTTTATATTTTCTCTATATTTATATATATATATTATAAAATATTATATATATGTATATATTATATTTTTATATTTCCAAGGTGTCCAAACATATGTGAGCACCTTCCAGCTCTGGGATATTGTGTCTACACTGTTATGACAGTGTGGTTAATGTTTTGTGGTGCTGTCCTACTCCCTCTTGTTGTGGACTGAAAGATAGTACAAGCCAGAATACAGACCCTACAAACTCCACATACCCAAATCACATCATATATGGATCCTTGCTGTGGTGAAGATTCCCAAGAAGTCACACTACATGTCCAACCACAGCCATGTACATGACTAGCTTTCTGAAGGACAAAGCAGCTCATGTGAGCCCACTTGCTCACATGAACTGCCAAATAGAAATAGCCACAGTGGGGAGACAGCAGGTAGTGCCATGAGGTCTCAAGGATACTGGGGACTTGGTCAGCCTCTGCAAGGACCATGGTCATATCACCAACAGCAGCAGCATCAGAAAGGAGCCACACTGCTGGCTGAGGCTGTCTTCACCAGAACTGGCATATACTATTGCTTTAGGTTAAAGGAACTAAAACTAGCCTGTCTCCAGAATAAAGAGAACGCGATTTCCCGTGCAGCTGTCATGAAATGGATATTGGAGGGAAGCCCAACAGCCTTCATGTAGTGCACCATCCAGAGTGAGGGCTCTCTTTCACACTGCTGTGCTCTATCTGAGTCTTTGTTTTGGCATCTGAGTCAAAAACTGTTCAGTTCTTAATCCAAACAAAACATCTACCTGCATGTTTTGCAGCAGCCCTGTCTGTGCTTCCAGCTAAGAGCACCTCAGCAAGGGCAGTTGGTTTCCTCTGGGGGGATGAGGAGAGCAGGCACACAGCGGCCTCTTGACTTCAGGCTTGTCAAAGGGTTCCTACTGGCTCATCAGCTGCTGCTCAGTTCCCAGATGAAGCCTGGAATGAGAGAAAGAGGGACAGTTTTCCTCCTTAAATCTGGAAGTCCAGTATCTCTGCTCTGCTCTGGGTATTTTGTTCTGCTGTCCACAGACAAAATGTTCCTGCTGTTCCACTGAGGGTTAAGTGGGATTGTGTTGGAGCCGAAAGCCCAGCAGCATCAGTGGAGTGTGCGCTGGAGACCAGCTCTGGAGGGCACCTGCAAGGAATTTTCTGACCAGCTGGGGAAACCTGCTTTCACTCTGTTTGAGAAGAGGACTGGCTGGTGGCAGTGGGAACACAAGCCAGGAGAGGAGCTGGGCTGCCCTTACCGGTGCTCACACCCGTAACAGCATCCCAAGAGCTCAGGCGGTTGACAGAACAGTGAAATCGTGCAATGTTTTTGACCTCTCCAACCAGAGCACCATTGTCCCCCGTCACTGCTGTGGCATGATCCCAACAGATTACTGTCTGTTACTGACACCAGCTTTGGAAATATTTTGCTGCTGCTTTAAATAAACAGTCCCTCTTTTTCTATTTGTACTTTAGAGTATTACACAGCCACTGTTCCTCCCTTGTGAAATCAATGGTAATGTGGAATATAGGTAACTCTAGCCCATTTCCCTGCCTGAGGAGAAAAGCCTGCTTATTGTAAGGTATTATCTGGAGGTATTTCTATATTCACAGATGAGTGGGTATGCAAATATATGCATGGATATACATACACAAACACACACATGCACATATATATATTAAATACATGTGTGAACTTTATTTTCATATGCAGACAAAATGCATGTGTCATGGTATGGATATATTAGTCATGAAATACAGGTTTATATATAAAATATAGATATGAACAGTTTGTGTTCTTTTTCTTTTTTTCCCTAAAGAATAAAATTTGCTGATGTTGCATGAGTCCTGGGAGTAATTGTAGAGAGTAAGGCTAATTCACTGAGAGCACCAGCAGCATACCTTAGAAACACTAAAAGCTGCAGCACATTAAGAAAATAGTCTGATTTGCGAAGCTGTCAGGTTTTGAAGAAGTTGCTTACAGACATCTGCAGCCATGTCTCTAATAGAGCAGGATCACTCTTGTCTGACAATAGCTCTGTTTTCAATTTGGTAGCTCCTTCAGGGTTTATAGTTCTGAGAAAAAAAAAAAAATGCCCATTGTACTGGAAACAACAGGATTTTCACAATGGCTTGTGCCTTATACCTTCTCCCATCTTGTATTTGTAGGTGACAGATTAGATAGAGTGTTCCTTTTGAGACTGCTACTTTGAGCAACCGAGCAACTGAGTTTTTCTTTCCAGTTTCAGCTATTTTTCCCTCATTTAATAGTCTCTAAATGTTGCAATGATATTCAGTTCTTCATCCTCAGCCATTAGCCCTTTAAAACATACTGTAAGATAGGAAGCAGGCAAAACAAACAAACAAACAAACAAACAAGAAAACAACCCAAAGTTTCTGCTTTTTCCACCAACCTCTATATATTCATTAAAAAGGATAAAAAAAAAAAAAACGTTGTGGTAAAGTTCTGCTTAAACCCATGTAGTTGGCTTAGCTAGCGATCTAAATCTGAGATACATTAAATCCTGAGAACATAAAAATTCTGTTATATATGGCCATTTTTTTTCTAGATGATAAAAGGTAAAATCCAGCTCACATCAATTTATGTTCCACTTAGCAGAGCTAAATATTTTCAGTATCACCTTTCCTGGAGACCTCTGCCAGATGGGCTCTAACAGAGCCAAAAGAACTTTTCAAGGCCTGCTGTCTGTGCCGCGCTCCCGTAGGCAGGAGCTCATCTAACTCAAATGTGGATGTCTAAAAATTAGATTTCTAAACCATAATTAATGACTCTGCTCCTTTTATAATCAGTGGAGAGAAAAAGACACCGTTGCAGAGAAATGCATTTGACTTAAATGCATGTTTTGTGTGAGATTAGCGGTAGGATTTTTCAGGTGGCTATCTGTGTCTAGTGAGGGCTGCTGATTGCACACGTTCCTGGTGTATATTGGCCTGGTGTAGATCCTCTTCCTTCCTTCTCTTCCTCCTCTTCAAAACTAAATCAGTACCTCAGTTAAGATTCATGAAGCCTTCTGTATAAGGTGGAAACTTGCTGGGGTGAATTTGACACAGCATAATTATAATAACACTCTCTAAGCTTAAGCAGGCTTTTAAGAAACTTTTGAAATAATTTGTTTGTTCTTTGTTTTATGGTGTAGTTTTTAAATACAAGCACTGCAAGGGAAACTATGCTATTATAATGAAAATTATAGACATGCAGCTATCTGGGGAACAGAAAAACTCAAATTTACATTATTGTTCTTTATTACTATGTTTAAAATATGGCATTAGCATCTTTGTTTTGTTTTGTTTTGTTGTTTTGTCTCATTATCTTAACGACATTTAAATGTGTTTGTGAAATATCCTGTGTGGATATGAATAGGCAGAGGTCCACTGGCTACAGCATTGCATTGGCAGGCCAGCATCTGTCCATTTGTATTTACCTGACCTAGCAACAAACTCTGTACATTTTTAGCAAGAAAACAGAGCTGTACTATAAGGATAGGTCAAAATAAAATGTTAAACAATCTGTTGCAAAGGCAAATGGGACCACTTTGCTTTTAACCACATTCCTCATTACAAAACATATCTCTACAGACTTTGTGCTAGTAATTAAAAACGTCTGTTTTAGCATTTGATGTGTATTAGGCAAAGTTTCAAGTCATGCAGTCTGCAGCAGAAATGAATGTCCCCCACGATTGAAAAACTCTTTGGATTCTGAGAGAGGAAAAGTGGAGAACATTTAACTAGACATGCTTTCATATTGTCTTGTGAATAAAATAAATAATAAAAAGAACTCTTATATAGGAATATATTACTTTATATTTTGATATGATTGATGTTGTTCATACACATTTGTGTTAGACAGCTATGTAGAAACTACTAAGCACTGAATGCCAGGAACAGGCCTTGGGCACAGATTTGTCATAACGGTGCATGGATATGCTTCTGAAACAAATGTGTTAATAATTTACAGCTCACAGCCAGTTGGAGTTTGGCTCCTGAGGTCTTTCCTGAGGAAGGAATCCCATCTCTGGGAGATGTTTGTGTTATCTCTTGTTGCCTCTTGTCTCCCTCTTTATATGTTTTGAATTTTTTTTTCTGTTCTTTTCTCTTTGATTTCCAAGTGGCACTGCTTCACACCAACAACCACTGACATTTCCATATTTCAAAGCCTATTTTAGAAGCATGGTTGGACCTGCCTCATCTCAGAGCAAGCTTTTAGCAAGGGGTAACTCTACTCAAGTTAGAAGCAGGGCAGGGTTTCCCAAGCTGAGGTCATTAGATCATGGAAGGAAAAGGGTGCAATGCAGGAGACTGTAGGTAGTGATCCTGCAAAACTGTACGGTTTAAATTTTCTGTTTGAAGCGAAGCATGATGAGGATAGTGGTGCCAGATGATCAGGGAGAAATCTCAGAGCTGACAAAGTTCTATGGATCAAAGAAAAGAAAAAGAGAATTAACAATGAATTAGAGTATTAATTTGCTGTGAATTTCTAATATCTTCCTCAAGACAAATTCTGTGCACTCTGTGGTACTTCCTATGTAAGCAATGTTATTTTAACAGCATTTGTGCAGTAAACCATGGTTTACAGGAAGCTTGTATCTAAGTTGACTTGTATAAAATGAACACAACTGCAGAATCATTTGAAAGAAACACTGTCTACATATATATTCAGCTATGCAGTTAGGGTTTGATAGCTTACATATGAATTATAGAATCATAGAATGCTTTGGTTTGGAAGGGACCTTAAAGATCACCTGGTTCCAACCCCCTTGCCATGGGCAGGGACACCTCCCACTAGACCAGGTCGCTCAAAGCCCCATCCAGCCTGGCCTTGAACACTTCAGGGATGGGGCAAACACAGCTTCTCTGGGTAACTTCTTCCAGTACCTCACTACCCTCACAGTGAAGAATTTCCTCTTAACATCTAATCTAAATCTCCCCGCTTTTAGTTTAAAACCTTTCCCCCTTGTTCTATCACTATGTGCCCATGTAAAAAGTCGCTCTCCATCTTTCTTACAAGGCCACTTTAAGTACTGAAAGGCCACAATGGGATAATATGCATCTTTGAACTTTTATCTTGATTTGTGGACCTTCTACTGCCAGACTCTTTCTTCACATTAAAGTATTTCTAAGTTAGATGAAACTACAATCCTCATGTTACCTTGTTTCCAGTATAATGACACCTTTTTGTTTAAGCCACAGACTACTACAAAACTCTTTGCTCAAGCAGGAAATGTATTTCTGCCTAACTGCACACTTTAAACTTGTTAATATTCCTTGCACGTTTGATCATGTTTAGAGATAAATAAAAAGTTTAAACTGTGTTTCACATGTCCTCTGGAAAAAGTCAAAGCAAGTTCAGTTTATATATAGAAGTTTAAATTTAGGAGGGTACATTAACATACTTTGATTCAGCTGAAATAGAGATGATAACTGCCCGGTTATCGTAGGTCTGGCTCGTACCAGGGTCTTTTCTAATATTTAATAGTAGTGCATACTCAAATTTTATATACCTCTGTAGAAAAGAGATCTCATCAGATTAGCTGTCACTGCACTGGGGTATTTTTTCCAGGGCATATTTCTTTCAGTCTTCTCACAGCCTAATTTGCACTTCCTAGAACATATTAGCAGCAGTGAAGGGACACGCTTCAATTCCATAAGCAGAAACACAGTGTCTTCGAAGTTCTTCTGAAAGCCCTAGTCTCTCTGAGAGGTCCTTTCCTTCTTCTGTTTGAGTCAATTAACATTTCAAAAACAATTTTCAAACCTTCTGGGGCATTTGCAGCTGTGACTGGAACATGCTGCTTGGCCACTAAATGTAGCTCCAGCAGCATTTGTAGCTGGCTTGAGGCCAGCTGCAAATAGTGACATTGCATCTTTCCTTTTGTTTCCTCAGGTGTGAAGCTGTAAGTGCTGACTCGGAGAGGCAGGGCAGGGAATTAAAAATCAGCCTGAAGCCCTTCCCCAGTCTCCTTCATTAGAAGTCAAAGATCACACTGAAGGCTCCTTCCTTCCTTCCTTCCTTCCTTCCTTCCTTCCTTCCTTCCTTCCTTCCTTCCTTCTTTCTGCTTAATAGAAAGGGTTGAAATTTGGACTGAGAATCCAGAATGTCCTCTCTGAAAGTAAGGCATAATCCTGAGACAGAAGCCAATCTCTTTTGCTCTGGATGAGCCACATTTTGGGGGGAATTTTTACCCAGCCCACAAACTATCGACAGCCAATGAAGCTTCTTCTGCCTCTTCGCTTCTTCACCTCTTATTCCATGCTTGAGGTCCAAAGGACTATTAATCCTTCGAACATCTTTTGAATTGGACTCAAGTTTAGCATCCACCTGTGCAGCTCAGTGAGGAGCAGACAATCATGTGGATGTTGCCTGTGGTTGCAAGCCAGCCTCCAATCCTTTAGCAGTTGCAGTGATCCACAGTGAAGTTGTTGCTCCGTTCATGATTGCGCCCCATTGCCATGGTGAAGCAATGATGGAATTTCTCCTGTTAGAACTACATCCACTAAAAAGTCTTTATTTGCCTCCTGAAGTAACAACAGGAATATAAAAAATAGCATAATAAAAGAGTTTTGTAGTAGATAATAAGTATTTTAATAGAAACTGGAGGGAGAATGAAAGAGCCTAATTATAGTATGTGCAGGAAATGCATATTTTGAAGTGCTGTAGAAAGATGTGTGGGCAGGGAGCTATTTCAGCTGAGCGTTTGCATTGTGATGTTTCCCCAGCCAGAGGTCTCATGTTAGCTACCGAACAACCAAAACCAAACACAGGAAATAATCAATCCAGGCAGAAAAAGGACAAGAAATTCTGGTGATTTAATAGCAAAAAATAATATCCTGGCTACATGTAATCCCAGACTACAGCTTGGTTTCTGAACTGATTTGTCACACCTGGGACAACCATGATTTGAACACACACAAGTCTAGCTTAGGTTGCTTGGGTTTCATAGGTGAGGCTGGATAAAGAAGAAAGTGACAGAGTGGAGTTTTGGGGCTGATTTTTGTCTTTATATATCTCATCTTCATAGACTCAATTATTTCAAAGAAATCTGTCACTCCTCTTTCAAAAAGAAGTCAACAAGCAAGCCATGGCACTTCAGGAGCCATCCAGAGACATTTTATGGTTGCAAAGAAGTGATGGAAAAAGAAAGGGGCAATAACTGACCAAATGTAAGAATTATGTGCACAGGTAACACATTCTGGATTCCTGGAAAAATTGAGTGTCCAGGAAAACCTCACTGGCATAGACAGCACTTGCTGAGGAGATCTATACAGATGTCACTGCTCTTGGCAGCATTTCAGGGATCAGACCTTCACCGTGGAATTACTTTCGGCTGCTCTTTGGCAAGAACTCTATGAAGCCAATGCCACCCACCTAGCACAGAAAGTTCAATAAGGGAGGCAAAATACATGCATGGCCATTAAAAAAGTCTGCAAGTGGCTTCCCACCCAGAATCTTGCTGAGCATGTCTCAGGAAAAGTAACTGGATTTGTCATGCTAGCAGGTGACAAAGAAAAACCTCTCTGACACAGGAGCATCACATCAGATAAGCAGCAGACCTCTCTCTCATTTTAATATTCACATGGGGAAAAGATGAAATGCTGATGCTGTGAAAGCGTTTCACAGCTTTTAGCTTTCTATCTTTACAGTTATAAAATTTCACAATGTAACTAAATTCCTGAGGAGGTCATGATACAGAAATAAAAGCCCCTTAAATTGAAGTAGACAAGAACTAAGGCAAGACAGCTATTGAAACAGAATCTTGCTTCTTAAGTATTTGGCATTTAAGAAAAAAAAATTTGGAACTGACTTTGATTTATGCTTTACTATTTTATGTATGTATGACTTCTTTGTTTACGTATTCAGTTTTTTTTCATGGAAAAATCAGCATCAAAGTCATGCCTAGAGGACATGTATAAAATTTTAAACCAAGGCAGACAAGAATAAACAAAATCCATGTGTATTTGTGTCAGTCACTTGCAGGATGCTCAGGAGATATTGTCTGCAAATATTCTCTCAGAAGCAGAGTGGGAATTATCCAGAAAGTGACTGAAGAATATTGCCCTTTATAGAGCATTTGGAAAATGGGTATGCTCCACTCCTTCCTGACGTGGGGTTGGCCTTTCTTAGGAACTTTAGCCCTTACCTCTGAGGCATTCCTCTGAAAATGCTCCTTAGGGAGAAGGAACAACAGCTACTTTGAGTCCATTTCTGGCTGGAGCCAGTGTGTTGATCCATTCTGGCACTCGTGGAGGCAGCGCAGCCTTTGGAAGCACTCGCTGCACTGGGGCCCTGCAGCTGGCAAGGAGGAGCCTGAGCCCTGGCCCTGCTCCAGGCTGGATTATTTAAAGTCAGTGCTGCTCCTTTCCTCCAGGTAGTGCTTCCACATGAGACAGGAGGGGGTGAGACAATTCCATGCCTGTGTCTTGGATCAAAATAAGGCCTTAATATAGATCTGCTCAAAACTGTTCCTTACCAAAATGCCAAGACTGCAATAGTCCAATAAGCTTGTTTGTGCAGATAGAAGTCTCTGTAGACCACAGAGGATGGATCGGACCCGTAGAATTTATTTTGGATCACTGCATGAAAAATTTACTGACAAAAAGTCTTCTGTATCTGTACATAATGACTTTCAACCTACATTTACTTTGCTTTTTAGTCTTGAAACATTTAACTGTCTTTGGGGGTAATTATTCTTCTGTATGTAATAAATAATCTGCAACTCATTGACCAAGAAGTAAGAGTACTGTTCTGTAGGGAAATTCTTAAAGAGCCTCTGCATTTACAAAGAAGATGCTGTGTTACCCTAAAAGAGGGGAGGTGTACAAATGAACAGGTATGGTGTGAAAATTTGGCATGTGAAAGCATGCTCAGCCACTCTTCAAATACAGATCAGAGAACTACTGTTCGCCATTGTCAGGCTGCATGTCAGGTCAGCCTTATGACACTGTAAATGCACTGAGTTAATAACACTACAGTAATGGTACCTCAGCATGATACCAAGGGAAAGGAGTGGAAAGTCACAGGGATTTAAGAGCAGTTCTACCAGATTAGGCCAAAGGTCCATCCATAACAGTGTTCCCTCTGTGACAGGTTCCAGCAAGAGATGCTTAGAGAAAAGATAGACAAACCCAGCAAGTCTATAGTGATATTTCCACCTAGTACATTACCATTTTACAGTGATCAACTAGCTGGTACTTTCCCAACAAAAGGTGGCAGTTTTGTAGAAACTGCCCTTGGTAGGGCTGCATTCACTTCTGTGAATACATTTCATCACTTTTTTTGACCTCTATAAGCTTTAAGCATCCAAAATCTAGACTGTTAAGTCCTACACTGTCCACTTTGAAATTTTGCTGTTGTCAATGGAGAATGACCATTTCTGTCCTGGGGGAAAAAAAAATAAATGAAAGGATATAACACACAGGAAAGTGACAACATATCTCAAAACTTGACATTGTATTTGATACAACAAATGAAATTATTTCCTAAAAGCACTTTCTTGAACTGGAGGTGCCTTTTCTTTTTTCTCCCAGGAAAAGAATGAAGTTAGTAACTTCTAATGTTTGCAAATTTGAGTAAGATGTGACAAAGTAGATCTGGGCATACTGATGACACATAAAACACTGGGAGGTGAGGCAGTAGGTCCTTGAACCCCTTTTCAGGCCCCAGGGAGATGGCAACTCCTTGGTCTAATTGCCAACAACAAATGCGGAAGGACACATTCAGTTCTGGGACTTCACATGCTGTCCTAAGGTCTCCAATGGGATAGACACACTGCTGGACACTTGTAGCTAGATGTTCTAATCTGTTTACATGTAAAAAGTGGAGAGCCTGGACACATCACCATGGAAGGTGCTAAACTAGGCACACGAGGCCCAAGAACTTACCATGTACTCCAGAGTCCTCCAGTCTCACTCCCACCATCCACATGGATGTGTCTCAGAGGCTGGTGGCTATACCAGAGGACAATGGAAAACATTCAGCTGTTCAGCTTCAAATGCTGTTCCATGTCACCAATTCCTCTGAAGCAAAAGCAGTGGCTGGATCCTTAGCCTAGGGACTACCCTCATAAACTGTATTTCAGCTAACTCTTTGTGGAACATTGCAAGTTTTACAGACACTTAGGATCTATCTACTTTATGACTTCCAGTTGAAAGTCTCATCTGGAGGTTATCATTTCTCCTCAGACAGCTTCCTGTTGATTACTTGATATTAGATAATAACTGAATAGGGATGGACAGGATCCTTAGAAAAGACTGCACATCAACTTATTGTAAGTACGCTTTTATGACAGCAAATGCGGAAAGAGGAACCAGCAAAAGAGTGTGAGGAGAGAAGACAATGAGAATGTAATGCAGATTTCCAGAGCAGATAATAATAAATCATTCAGTTTAATCAGATATCTACAAGAGGAAACACCTAGCTTACTTGGATATGAGTGTCTACAAAGCTGCTTTGTACCATGACTAATAGCAATGCATATCAAGTACTACTTCTGTTATACAAGTGCATGCTTGCTTTCTCTGGAAAGGTGACTAAAACCACCAAACATTTTTTCCCTATTACCTAAGCTGGACAAGGGAACAGGTTTTTGGAGTTGGAAAGGTGATGCATCTTTGCATGCTTTTTTCCTCCTCACCATGTAAATAGAAGACAAACCTCATTAGATCATGAAAGCCAACTGCATAGTGGATGCGATATCAAGAGAAGAAATCTTGCATCCCACACAAAGGAGAAAAGAATCAGCTCTGAATTAGCATTAAGTCTAGTGCTAGGATAACTTTGGTTCATCAGTCACTCTGCTAAGACTAAGAATAGAGTTCTTTGATTGAAGGGACATATATTCCACATTCATCTACAAGCCCGAGAGACAAGTACCACTCGGCTGCAGATAAAGCAAGCTGTTGTGAAATGCTGTAATGCAGAGGGAGAAGATTGTAGTGCTCCTCTCTGAGCTTGCCTGGAATATGCAGCTAAACAGACTTCAGGGTTAAATGTCTCAATTTGCACCAGTATTGAAATAATGTTAAAAAAGGTAAATTAAGAAAAGAGCAAACCTGGAGAAAATTACAGCAACAAAATGTTGATGATGAGGGAAGAAATGAAGAATGTGTGCATATCTCTTCTGAGAGAACATCCTAAACAAAAACAAATTCATGCCTCCCTGGCCAAAAGAGATCTGTGGAATAGTCTGATAAGTCTAAAAGTTGTCACATGCAGTCATAGATAGAGGACCCCAAGAACTCTGTCACATCATGCATGGGAGAGGAGGAAAAGAATGTGAGCAGTCAAGACTGGGACAGGGTTATTATACATGTTGTAACTAATACTATAGTGGCTTCTTATAGAAAAACAAACAAACAAAACAAACAAACAAACAAAAAAAAAACAACAAAAAAAAACTTCTTTTTCCCACAATTGTGAGAAACTAGAGCACAAAACATGTACAGCCAGCTGTATACTTACATAATGATGCCTCTTGCATAGAACTATTGCTGAGTATAAATGAAAAAATCCTGAAAATATGATAATCCTATACTATGAATGATCAATGTGGTTGGACAGTTTAACTCCTTTGGGAAATATAACCTAGCCTAACAACATTTTTAGTTCCCATTTCTCTTCCTAGAAGCCCAGATTCAGATTCTAAATTCCACAGTTTTGCACTGGCTGTGTTTCAGCCTTCAGAGCTGCTTGGTTAGTAGGAGGGAGAGTTTACGTGGGCTGGTAGGCCATGTGAATCTGAAGCTCAGACTTTTTTTAGCCCAAAAACTCAACAAATGTCTTGGAAGTTTTGTCCTAATACAGTGTTAAAATATGAAAGTGATGCTTCTGGCCTTGCCCACCTTCACTTGACTGAGTGGTTAGAAACTGAACTGATGAAAAACTGTAGAATAAATATTATTGACACAATAGAGCTAAATATTAGTAGCACAGTTCATTTATGCATTTTCATTAAGCCATTTGAAAAACCACCACAAGTCCACCAAAATCAGCTGCTGCACAGCATATTGGCTGCCTAAATCACAGCCCTTGACACAACAAACACTTGTGGGAGGTATCAGAAGGTTTTTTGGTATATTTAATAACCTGTAGACTCAGGATACCCTTATGTTTGAAGAGTGAACCTGAGCACTGGGACTGTTTTTTCCAAGCCTGGTGCTGGCTGGGGATACCAGCAGAGCTTGGCGGAGGGAGGGCTCCAGGACCAAGCCCCCATGGCAGAGCCCACAGCCGCAGTTCCTGCACAGCAAAAAGAACAGCAGCATCCCTGGAAAGTATGATATCCCAGAGAAATGTCAACCATCTGTAAGTCAGAAGGAGGTCCTAACCTTGCTTTGGAGCGTCACCAGAGTCAGGATCCTGGCTTTCCAGTGTAGCCAGCTAGGAGATGAGGTACTTCTACGAGACAAGTCAGCCCCTGTAAGATCCCTGTTTCCTGCACTGAAACAAGGCCTTGGTTTCTGCAGTGAGACTTGCAGACTTCAGGATGGGTTGCATTAGAACATTTGCGGAACTGGGACTTCATAACCATACAGTATATCAGGGCCTTGTTTTATTTTTCATAAGTGTTTCATTGAGACATTACTATATAACATAAAAGCTAGCTATATGGCAGATACATCTCAGTAGCTGCATGTGAGAATAGAATTTGTTCACGGTGTTTTTGATATAAAGTTTTGGAAAACAATATATATATATATATTTACCTCTGTGCATTTGCTTAAGGAATTTACTGATTTTTTAACATGTATTTTTTTAAGTATGCACTTTAGGAGCTTTTACCTGATCTAAGTGAACACAGTTCCTCTGAATTTTTGGCTTATTATCTTCAACTGTGTTTTGGATAGTTTTTTTTTTGGGTTGTAGCCACCAGAATATTTTCAGACAGAGACTAGACTTCAGTTGTTTTCTTCTGCCGACGTGCAGTTCTGCATGAGCACAGGGGAACATTTTATTCCTGGTCACTTTCTAAAGGAGATGCATCACTGTTCAACTCCGCGTCCTCTCCCAGCCCCATCAGGAGGAGACCGCATTGTTTTCCCTGGCATTAACAAGCCCTGCCTCCCACTGCTAACACTGATTTCTCTGGAAGAGACGAGAGGGCACTCCCTGTGATAACCCAGTGTTAGACCCTCTGTTCAACAGCTGTGCTAAATGAACTTATACTTGATTATGTATTAAAACCCATCAATCTTGCACAGGGTTTCCAAACCCTCCACAACCTCCTCAGCAGGCATAATGGCAATCACCGTGTTTAAAGGTCATGGTTAGGAGCTTAATTTAAAGCTCTTATAATAATGCAATTTAATTCTGGAAAATGCCATAGTATTGCTCTCTGAGGACTCCTGTCAGACAGAAGACACTTACTGCTTGTGCACAGGTTTGATTTATTTATTCCTTTGAATAACATCTATGTCATTATCTTTCTAACTTACTAATGTTTCCTCTTATTAGGTGGTAGGCAGACTTTCATAGCTGCAGTAAATTTCAAATGAAAAAAATCAGTTACATTTTAATTTCCACAGTGTTGTCTTTTCTTAAAGCAAAAGTGAATAATGCGCATGCTGTGTAGCGAAAAAATTAAAGCAGTTTGAGTACTGCAAGGTTTTGTGTCCTTCTTTAAAACAGACTTTCACATCTAATGAAGTATAAACCCATAATAAATAGATTTGCAACATGTGGTTTATTTTGATAGCAGTATCAGCAGCTAAATAAAGCTGAAGAGGTGGCTTAGTGGTGCAAGCACCATGTTTGAAACACCTAGACTCTGGAACCGCTGGCTTATGTCTCAGCAGGGTTGATTCAGCCCTTCATCTCCTTTATGCGGACATTGAGTTTCATGCTTCTACCATGCAGTGAGGTGAGAGTTTATGAACCAAGGCCCTGGCTCCTATGCACAAAACTTGCATCACTTGTTCTTTTCCTAGTGCCATTGGTCTTAATTGCTTTTCTGCTTATGGGTATGAAGCTTTCTCATGCTGGCAGCTGCAGGGCTCTCCTCTACAGGAGTCCACAGGCTGGCAGGGAGGTACACAGCCAGCTGCAATCATCCTGAGATACTTT
The DNA here is from genome assembly GCA_013399115.1 of Anseranas semipalmata. Classification (NCBI taxonomy): domain Eukaryota; kingdom Metazoa; phylum Chordata; class Aves; order Anseriformes; family Anseranatidae; genus Anseranas; species Anseranas semipalmata. The sequence goes on along the minus strand of VXAA01000923.1, from coordinate 764,889 downwards.
CAAGACCGGAAACTCTGGACAAGAGAAAACAAAACTGATACTAGATCCAGACTTGCCCTTCATAAGACCAGCTTATTACCTGGGGCACAGCACTGTGCGACCTTGGTGTAGTTGTGAGTTGCTCCCAAAGTTGGGGGGTGAAGGCAGATGCTGCAGAGATGTCTCAGGTACCTCCACACAGCTCCCCCATGCTTCTTGCTGGTTCAGGGCAGGTCTGTGGGATGCTCCTGGATAACTCTGGCTCATATTATCATTTATCTTAAACCTGAACTATTGCTTGCAGGTGATGGAAAGCTCACTGTACAATACTCAGGCACAAATCTCTCACAGCATTTAGGGAAAACTAGAAGAGCTTGGCACATGCCAACAACACATGCCATTTTATCATCTGGAGGGCCTGAGTTTTTCCACAAAGAACTTACCTTTCCTACCGCTCTAATACGTGACATGGAAAAGGGAAGGAAAACCGTCAATAAATACATTCACAGCTAATTAGTCACAGTGAGAAGCATAGGGTATAAAAATGTTGAATTTCTAAAAGGATTTTTCTAGCACTGAAGTGACATGCCATAAAATCTATTTTCATTACATTAATATACTCTGGAGCAAGAGCCAGGTGGCTTTTCATGGGCCTTAAGAAACCTGCCCCATTGTAACAGAGCAGACTGGCCAGTTACAGCACAGCATGGGGGAGAGCAAAATAAACAACTCTGATGAAGAACTGCCAGGCCAGCACCACAACTTCAGCAGATGGAGTTATCTGAAATCTGATCATCGTGTAAAGTTCAGAGTAACTGAATTGCTCTGGGGGGCCTGATTCAGTGCCTGACCATGGGTCTTTGCCATCGAATGGGCATTAGTGTTGTCCTATTGGCTTAAAACCACTGTAACTGTGCAAAGAGTCAGATCCCATCTCATGCTCATCAAAAAGTAAATACAGGGGCATTTCAGCAAGTTTTAGCAAGATGCTAAAGATACCCTTATTTTCTGTGATAGAATATATGTGGACAATATAACTGTCTCCTTTTTCTTCACGTGATATTTAGAGCCTGACCCAAAGTCCAACAAAATCTGCGCATATTCCCATTGACTCTGTGGACTTTGGATCACACCCTTAAAGCACAGAGAAGTGCATGAATAATAACAGAGAAACAAGCATGTCAAAAACTATCTTTCAAGTAAGTATGTGTTCCCATTTAAATCCCTGAACTCAAATTACAGGGTTTTTAAAGAGCAGTTTTCTTAAAAGCCAGGAACAAAGTATTTATATTAGCTACACTGAAATGAAAAGGGAAGCTAACAGAAGAGAGCTACACTATTCATGTGCTATTTAAAATCAAAATTACTTTTATTTTAAAAGCTAATATCTGCCTTAATCTTACTTAAGTAAAAGTAAAAATACTACATCTTTCAGCATTAAAAAGACATCTTTAAATCAAATATGTAATAATCATAACAAAAAAAAATAAGAAGGAAATGGAGATCTCTAGCAGTACTCAGCTGAGAAGGTGTGGTACAGAGAATAGGAAATCATTTGGTTCTCACTGATTATAGCTCTTTGTATCAAAATACTCGAGGCTGAAATTAGTATGATCCACAAAAGCAGGTGTTTTCAATTTTAATCTAAGATATAATTAGAGTCTGTAAAAAAAAACACTATATGATGCAGTAATTGAAAGGGCTAATCATGGGATGCTTTATTTTTAAAAATATTTAAAAATAGAACTACAAGCCGTAAAAAAAAAAAATCATATTCCACAAATCTTTATTTTGACTACATATAAAGCTGCAATCCATTACTACTTTGATTTGAAAAATTTAAACAATTCACTCGTATCTTTAAAACTGGTATGTAATTATCAAGTTCTTTATCTTGCATTTCATGTTGTTTATATAAACATTGTTAAAATCTCTAATGCTTGCACAATCACTCTGTGGGAATAATTGTCAAGGCCAAATATTGGTTTAAATGCCACCTGGATTCAAGGATTATATTTAGATTGATCTAAAAGTTTTCCTTTAATTTTTGCCTGTTGTTTACAAATGATGAGTCTTGGGACTTCAAGTGTCCAATCTATTAGTGTAGTGTTTAGAGTGAGAAGATGTCAAATTCAGCAGCTTTTGTTCATGACAGACAGTATGCAGTCCTATGGCTTTTCCAGCCACTGTTTTGTAGTCAAGGTTGATAACGAAAGGAACTGATGCTGCTAAAAGTTTGTATGATGGCTCCCATCTTCTTAGCTATTACCTCTGATTTTGAGCTAAAATGGCAATGCAATCAAGCAAGACAGGAATGAATCAATTAGATAGTGATCACAGTGAAAGGAATGAGTCCTTAAATTTTTAGTGTGCAAACTAAGACAGACTTAAAGAATTTGAAATGAATTGATCACACCAGTCCTCAAATTGCTGCAGACTGGTGCAGCACAATTCAAATTAAGCCAACTGAACTACAGCATCTGACTAGTTGCTAAAAAATGATGGCTAATGTAACCGTGATGCACTGCTCCATCCTTACCCTAGAAGCCAGGGAAATTAATATGGAACACACCTTTCTGTGGGCTCCAGCACTGTTTTGTACGATGTGCTGTAACACCGTATTGATGTTACTTCCTTGTACTTAAGAGGTATAAATAAAAGTGATGCTCATTGTCTAGTGATAATGAGCAAAATCCATATCTGATAACATATTTCTATTATTAAAATATTATTAGTATTATGAATATTAGCAAACCAAAATAGTTCAAAAAGCCTGTATTTTCTGTAGTCATGTTTGTTAAAGACAGATATTAGCAATGAAGTTTGTAATACATTAAAGATTTATCTTCCAGACAGTCTGAATGCCAGAGAAATGTGCATTTTATTAGTGCAGTGAAATGTTTCGCTTTACCTGCAGTTCAGGTGACAACTTGCCTTCGGGTCTTCAGCGTTGAGATAATGCCAGTGATCCTCAGATCCGCTGCCAGCACGTCTCGTGGTGGAGCAGGGTCGGAGGGCCCATAGGCCTGGTAATTACTGCAACGTCAATCCTGCTGCGGGGTCTCTGCCAACAGCCTTACAATGGGACCAGACAGCTCAATCTCTGCGAGAATTTCCCTCCACTGAAGCATGCTGGAAGTGTTTCTTCCCTGTTCAAAGAGAAAACCTTTCATTCTGAAGGTGTTTTGAACTATTTCAAAAGTGCAGATGTTGTTTATATGCTCTGTTACAGGGGAAAATATTCCTTTTTTTTTTCATGCTTTCTAAACTTATTATTGAGGAAAAGAAAAAACTGGGCAAGGTTCAAGTTTGCTAAGTGCCAAATTCTTCAAACTTTGTAATTTAAATCATCATCCCACATATATATTGGAAAGCCAGATGCTTTGTATCCTTTTTATCTCCTGTTCTATCTGTCAGGCACAAAGTTTTCTGTGTGTCGGCAAAGCAAGTGCTGCTTCTCAGCAGGGCATTGCAGGGAGAGAGGCAGAGAGATGTTTTTATTAGGCTCTCATTCCCCTGTTCTCACTGCATTTTTGTTTTTCAGCTTCAAGCAAAACTCGTAATAGGAATGCTTTCTATATTTAGTCTTGAAGGCTTGTTTCTGGTATCACAGTTAGGAGTTACCCATGAGAAACGTGTTAAATGAAATCTCGGTTACTTCAATAGACTTAATCTGATTAATTGCTGAGTGAAGTAGATTTCACCCAGATGCGTGTGTGTGTATGTCCTCTATAACATTGTTTTCTGCTTTCCTAGTATCTTGTCGATACTAGTTACTGGCTGTGACTCAGACTCAAGGCATCTGCTGTAATTGTAGGCTTCCAGACTTCCATTTTCATAACCTTAAAGTCTAACTTTGACCAAATATTTGCAATACCAAAAAAAATGGCTATTTCAATATTGATGTAAAATTATATGTGGTAGGTAAAAATGACCTGACAAATCCTAAGTTTCCAAAGGTAAATGGTGATAATTGCAAAATAAAAAGTTAAAGCTTGCTAAAGATTTTAATTAGGTGAAGACATACTACCTTCCCACAAGAAGCCTTGCTTCAAAGGAACAACACAGAACAGACACTGCTTAATGAATGAGTTTTCAGTCTTTTTTTTTTAAACATCATGATTCCATGAAGATCCCTGTCCCTTTACATTATCCAAGCCTTGGTCTGAATACTATTTTGCTGATTTTGTCAGTCTTTTCTAATACTTATGCAAATAATACTTAAGTGATTCATAAGCCATCTTTAACGCTTATCTGTGAGTTGCATTGGTATTATTTGCCCCATTTTACAGATAGTGCTTAAACATAATATTTTTGAAAAGTTCCAAATAATTTTGGGTGCTGAGGAGAAAATCTACGATTTTTTGGAGGACATGTCTGTTCGAGGCAGAGCTCCTAGTGACTGCAGTGGCAGCTGCAGTCTGAGAATAATTCTGGCTAGAAGGCACCACCTGATCCACACCCCTGCTCAAAGCAGGGCCAATTTTGAATCTATATTCAACTTTGAAATCAGATCAGGTCTTTCAGGGTCATATCTGGTCAAATCTGGAATATCTCCATGAATGGAAATTTCAAAACGATATGAGTACTTCTGCAAATGAGGACTTGGAAACCCAAACCATGGAACCCAAAAAAAGAGTTGCTGCCACAGAGGGAACATGGATAATACTGTAAAGACAATCTTGTATGTCTTTCTCAGTGCTGAACATCATGGTGGTCTCGTGCTACTGGTAGGTGATGTATGGTGAAGTCCCCTTTTGGCAGGTTTCTTTATGCACAGCCCCCCAACACTGCAGCAGCTCAGTTTCTCAGAAGCAGAAGAAGGCTGCACATCTCTGCACTTATTCCAGTGTCCTGATGGAAGAGAGTCTCTGCCAACACGTAAAGGCTGTTAGCAAATCCCTGGTGTCTTTGAACACTTGTAGGATGTACAGCCTTGCACTTACCCCTCTAATGGAGAATATAAGCTGTCTGCAGTCTACAAAGGAGAACTGAGCTGTTGCCATCTAACAGCAGGCTGCAGCCCTGAGCTCTTTTGTGAGCCCTCCGTCCTGCAGGAGCAATGCCTGCCACATCCGAGGGACACTGCTGGAGAATATTTTAAGAGCTACCATAGCCGTGAAATAATTGACCTCATACAGATACGTTCCCTACATTTCTTAATGTCTTCATGGGTTATGGCTGTCAGTGGGGAGGACAAAGCTGGGGAAGAGGCGGAAGAGCAGCACAGACTGTGATAAGCTAGTTCACAAGTGTCAGTGTGTTTTCAAAGTGTGCTTAATTGCAATATATGAATGAACAGGCAGAATTTTATATAATTTCTCTTTTTCCCATAGTTAACACATGGAAAACAAACTGTGCCAGTTGTGGCTGCATGGAGTGGCTGGGGAGCTGCATGATGGCCATGAAGCATGGCCTCAAACAGGTTTCTCAGGGATTGTCTTGGAGAGCGGACCTGGCCATGTCCCACAGAGTGCTTGGGCATGAAGCTGCAAGGGGCAGCTGTACACTCCAGCAAGGGGCTCCGAGTGCATAGCCAGTCTCGGAGACACTTCTCCAGCCACAGGCCAGCGCTGCAGACTCTCTCTTCATGTGTGGTGCCCCAGTTTGGGTGTTGCTGGGTTCACCAGGGCGGGCAGGAGGCCAGGCATGGTGTTCGAGGTCCCAGAAGGAGGGAGCTCATTAGGAGTGATGCATTCAGGGAGTGTAACTTGACAGGTCCAAGACACTGGTGGAAAGTTGATGGGGCCATCTCTGTACCTTCTTCTGGCAAAAGACTCCGGCTCCGGGGAACTGCAAGGGTGGTTTGCAAAAAGGAGGCTGTAGGAGCGCTTAATGTGTAGGCCTGTGCTGCGGTGAGTGCCAGGACATTTCCAGGGCTTCATGCGAGTGGGTGCCAGCCAGGGCAAAACCGCACGGGCAGCCGTCGCACAGCAGTGCCAGGGGCACCTTGCCACAGCCCTGTCGCCACTTCTGTGCTACTGCGAGGTGGGATTTCTCCTAAATTCACTACTACTACTACTAAATTCTCACTAAATTTGGTGAGAGCTTGGGGTGCACAAGGAGCAGAAGATACAAAATTTGCCATCTTAAAGAGTCTAAGGAAAGAATAGCAAAGAATAAAAAAGTCAGGTCCCATCAATTCATAGAGAAGAGTCAAGAGTGATATGGATAAAATTACTGTTGAGAAAAAAACTTTGTTTTGTTTTTTAACAAAACATTAAAAAAAAAAAAAAAAAAACAATCCTTGAGCTTACTGTTGCAAAAAAGCAGACCTAATACGGAAGGGTGTGCTACAGGCAGCAGTCCAAAAGCACGCAAGAGATTTGTAAAAGTAATGCTTCAGGAAGCTTGGTCCAAAAGCATGTTCCAGCAATGATTGTGCTGAAATTAATCACAAAGGAAAGCTACAGGAGCCAGCTAGCACTTTAACTTTAGCATAAACTGGCATTGCTTTTTTGGAATGAGTAGGGCTGTGCTGATTTATACCAGCTGATGATCTGGTCCACAAACGTTTTCTTATTCCAAATTTAATTATTTCCCAGAGCGTAAGGGTGTCTAAGTCTATCTCTACTCATTTAAGATTTCCAGATGCTAGTCTGGAAGTATGCTTACTGCAAGCATTAAGTTGGTCAGTCTGAATGGAGTACAGGTTTCCTGACATCCTCATTGGATACTTTTATTTCAATTTATGAATGTTAGTTGATTATGAGAATCTTTTTTTTCTTTCTTTCTTTATCAGTATTTAAATTTTCCGTGAATATGAATGAAAAGGGCTTGTTCTCCCAATCCGCAAGGGTAAGCCATGTTAATGATAGTTACATGTCTACACTGAATACATTTGTACATGAGGGTGGTTCCTTATATTTGCGGTCCTAAGGAAAAAGCATAGCTCCCTGTTTATGAGCTACCAAAACCTTTGATTTCAAACAATTTAAAGTGGCATTTCTCAAGTCTTGTCTTTATGATTACACCCTCTGAGTCTTTTTCACTGCACCTGTACAAACAGCAACAAAGAGAAAACATGTGAGTGTGAAAAAGGCCTTCAGCTTCTCCCACCTACTTAATGAAACTTCCTTGCTTTTTTTCGCAAGCAAATGAAAGACAATAAATGAGACGCTTTTTCAATGGCAGCAGGAGTGATAGGAGTGTCCTCATTTGATGCTTTAGGGGATAAGGCTTATAAACGGTGCCATAAAAAGTCCTTCTGGGATGAGAAAGCTTGCAGAGAATGAGGCAGTTCAGCAAGCTCTGTAGTTTAAACCAGTGCACTGTGCTTGTCTTGTGTCTGATCTGGTTTGTCATGACAAAGAGTCTGCTCGGATTTGTGTAGTTCAACTGGTTTCAGCAGAGTAGCACAGACTTACACCAACTCAGATGTTGGATGGAAATCTCTGCATTACTAATAGAGTTAGAAATTTTACCAAGAAATATGTTACTATTGGAATTTTTTAACCTTCAATATAGCTGACAGTCTTTTTCACCAAACAATCTTTAAATCAGATACGGATCACTCAATCAGATGCAGTTTGGATGACTACTTTGGACACCAGAGAAGAACTGGTTGTACCAGAAACCTTGCATTAAGAGACCTTGACTTGATTAATTTTAAATTAAATGTAAATATAAATACAGGTAGTTCCACTTTAAATTGAACCTGCTGTTTTCAGTTTTGAAAAATGAAGTTTGCTGAACTGGGAAACTCATGGACTTGAATGTAAGAGAGAGCTGGAATTTCTGAATGACAAAGGTACAACATTTTTATTGGGCTTACATTGAAATCAAAGGGAGGGATCTAAACCTAACTGGATGATTACCCAGATAAAAATAACTTATTAGGAACAAATAAACGTCCTACAAAGAATGGAAAAAAAGAGTAATGTTCAGCTAATGCAATCAAGTCGTAGAGGTCAAGAAGTGTATGGATAAAATGAGAATTGCCAAAAGACAAACTAATTTGGATTTTTCAAACACAGCTAAATCAAACTGGGATTATTTTAGCCAGACAAACAAAAAGATGATGATTTATAGCCACTATACAACGAACATGGTGCTGAAGTTAAGGATAATACAGATATGGCCCCAAGATGAATACTTTGGCTCAGTTTTCGACAGGGATGATGATGTCAAACAAGGCTGTGTTGCTAATGGGAATATGAGAATGGAAATGGAATTAACCACATCTAAGGTGGACACAAAACTCTAAAGAGATTCATGTGACTGAGTCAGCTTGCAGTGGAGGCACATCCTAGAAGAACTATGAAAGAACTGGTTTAAGAAACTGCAAGTCTGCTAACAAAGATTTTGAATATGTCTATCAGAGATGATAGCTCTTCCCTGAGAAAGTGAGCACTGGATCTAACTTAAGTAAAAAGGAGAAAACGTCTGGGCAACCTTAAGTCTGACTTCAAGAATATGTGAAGTTTCAAAATGCATATTGGAGGAAAAACAGATAAGGATATGAAGATGAAAATGAAGTAAAACGCCATCCATTTTAGTAAGGGTAAATCTTGTCAGAATAACCTGACAACTTATTTTTATTAGTAAGAGAATGAGATGCAACCCAGCTACCAGGAAATCTTTTGACACAGTGCTGCATAGGAAATTGCTTGTTAAGCTGGAGAAAATTTGGATTAGTGAAAAAATTGTGAGGTGGAAAAAAAAAGAAAGATCATGTTGAAAGGAGAAATACCAAACTGAAAGGAAGTTACTAGTGGAGTTCTTCCAAGATGTGTCTAGGGACTAATCCAATTTAACATTTTTAACAACTTTGGCAGAAATAGTAGGACTGTGCTCATGAAATTTTCTGATAATGCAATATGTAGTGTGAATGTGGAGGAGGACAGTATACAGGAAGAACTGGATAAGCTTTAGGACTGGAATAATAGAAATGGGATGAATTTGAATAACCCAAAAGGTGGGATCAGGCACTTTAGGACTCATAATTTTTCCCCAAGCAGGAAGCTTTGAGAAAAGACCTGGGAACGGACTCTTGGATCACCAGATGACACTATGTGATGTGCCCATGGAGAATGCAAATGTCCTCAAATGTATCAGGCGGGGATCTCAACCTAAGGTAAGTACCAGTGCCATTTTGTGACACAGAGTACTTCAAGTGGAAATGAGATTTCTAACCAGAAGAGCAATACATCTGCAACAGACATCCATCAGCCCAAATATGCTGTTAAAACAGAATCTTATCAATTAATGGAAGGGGTTAGAATGAGAGGGTTGAGGGAGACTGGAGGCAACAGTCCAGTCCTCTTCTACATCCCCCTGCCTTTGTAGCTCACACTGAGCTCAGAAACTCAGCTTGATAGAGTCATCTGAAGATTGACATGAGATTGAATTCTACTTTTGATGAAAAAATAAGCCCATATTTGTAAGAAATATCAGTAGCTGTTAATCTTTTGACTAGCTCAACCCCCAAATGCATACTTGTCTCTTTTGTGGCAAATGATCCATTGATAATGTATCCCATATCATCACCTGTAACAGGTCCTTTTAGCTAGTGACTATTTTGATTTTCAGGCAGCTTCAGCAGCACATCTGTCTGCAGTTAGTAAACCTTATTATTATATCACTTTTTTTCTTTTTATAGGTAATTTTCACCATGTATCCCCCTGAACATGCTGAATAGGTTCAATGGAAACTTAATCCTTATGATTTTCACATAGTATTATCAAAATATGATACGTATTTTCAGTAGCTGGGGTTTCCAGCTGCTTACCACCATTTTTGCTCTGAGGGCCTTTGCGGCTCTGACTCAATGCAGACTGGTGAAGGCCAACAGGGAATGTCTGTGTCTTGTCCTCTACCCCAGGGCTTTGGGAGTGTCTTGTTTGCCAGATTTTTGATTTCTGCTAGACTGATTTCTCTGGAGTTCATAATCAAGACAAAAGAGCCTTCATTAGATAACTATTCTTTATTTAGCTGTGATGAAGTGCTCACGTGAAGGTTTTTGCTGTGTTCCACTTAGTGTATATAGGACTGCTCCATGAACCTATTAACCTATTATTTAGACACTGGATGGGCACATTTCCAGTAGATGACTTGATGTTCACATTTTTTATTTGCTAAAGATTTCTTTGACCTTGGTGAAAACCAAAAGAGAGGAAATAGCATTCAAGGAGGCAGAACTTAAAATGAAAAACACATGAAACAGGAGCTCCCCAGGGAATGGAGGAATGGAGCACTGGCCGAACTTGGGGGTGTTTGCTGTTCGGCAGCCTTGCCAGGACATATGCAAAGCAATATTTGAACTTTCCATTCTCCATGTGTAAATGAAAAAAAAAGAAAGAAAAAAAAAACCTAAAAGGTTAACAATGGAGGTAACATCCCTGAGATGCAAACTTTTCCTTCTTTTAATAAGAAATAAAAAAAATGTGGGCTATTTGGTGAATTCACTAATGGAAGCTGGGTCCGCATATGTCTTTCATTTTAAAACAGCAAATTAAATTGCAACTGATTTCTATGGTCACCTTATTTTTTATGAGAGTGAGAGGCTGCTTAGTGAAAGGCATGTATTTATGACTAATTTAAAGTATAGAAGATTTGTTACAGTGGCTCACACCTGTCACAGCCATTGATTTATAAATGTACTGACTTGCCATGTTAGCCTATGGGTAGCTTAAAATTACAGGCCTGGTAGACATATACCACAGAATTACAGTACCAAAAAATAACATCAGAAAAAAGTGGAATTTTCTACATACTACAGTCCAAAGAACTTAGCAGCATGGTAGCCTTCAGCTTGAGCTTGCGTTGCACTTTTGTACAGGCATGTACATGAGATCATGAGACCCACCTTCTCTGGAATACAAAGGTTATTTAATAAGAGAAAAAAAATATTGCTGACTATGATAGTGAATATGGTTCTGATTTGCTGCTAGCATAGACTAACCCCTTTGAGGCTCAAACTGATTTCAGATAGGAAAGAAAGCTGGTGGATAAGTCTTTTTAAAATCTCTCATGGAGCACCCAGAACCCAACTCACCCATATTGCAGCAATGTATTGGTGACAAGGGACTGTGGATCAGCTGCCTGCTGCTGAGTCTTGCCCCACAAAGAACCATCTGCAGAAGGCGGTTTGGGAACTGATGATCTTGATCATAAATACTGTCGGCTTATGGTCTTGAAACAAAAATGTTTTTGTGAATAATTTTAATAGGAAGATCTTGCTCTAGCTGAAGTAGTTAAGTTTTGCCTCCAGTGATCCTAGCAAACTCTAAGTGTTCAGCCTTTGGTATTTTCTGTGACTATATAACACGGTGGGGGAAGTAGAACTGTGGATCTGATACTTATGATAAGATGTGGGTCAGAGCCAGGACTGGGGAGCAGACATGGTGCGATGCCTGACACATCTGCTGACATCTACTCTAACATCCAGCCCTACTACAGGAGGGCTGTAGCACCATTAATGCCCATGATAAATCCTTTTATGAAGCAACACAAACTAATCCCACCTCATTTTTGGGGGGAAGGGGACAGAACACAGAAGATCCATTCCTATCTCCTGCCCCAGCCTTCCTGCTTTGTCCAGCCTGCAGATCCCGCAAAGACCCTGGGGAAAATTGCCCCATTCGGGAGACTACCAGTTGCCTGCCTGAAGCCCCATCATACCCAAGCAAAGAAAGAAAGTCACTGCTAACACCATCTCCCTGAACTGACATTTCTGGAGTGGTTTCATACTAAAACCCCAGGTCATCCTGGAGAAGAAGGGTATAAAATAAAACATTGCCTGTAAGTAATAAGAAATTAATAAATAGAAAGGACAATTTTTTTCCCCTAAAAATTGTAACTTCCTGTTGTAAAGGTTGCCATTTTTTCTTATGGGAAAAGATATCAAATAAACCATCTTTTTGCCAGGCTTTATGGGACTAAATGGAGTTACGGAACATTCCTGATTGACTTGGGGTGTAAATCTGGCTTATGTAAGTCTCATGACCTGTCCTTTCTGCTTTTCCTGTTGCCCTCCCCTTTGCCTTCATGTACACACAAGGCTCTCGATGGGTTTTCCTCTCCCTTTTCTAAGGTAACAAACTCTTTTTTTCTTATTCTTCCATCATCTTCCTACACACAGGGCCACAGAGGAAGAATGCTCAAGGTCTGTGGTAGTTTATTTAGTTCAATCTTAATGGGAAAAATATCTGGGAAACATTTTTCCGGGTTCAGACAATTACCTGTACATCATTTGCAGTTTTCTTCTTGATGTGACATGTGTATAACATTTAGGTTTTTTAGACAGTTACATCATGTTATTTGATATATACATAACATCTGTAATGTAATTCATAAAACAAGCTGTGGCATCTCACATACCTCTATATTTACTGAATCTCAAAATACAAAGACTTCTCTTTAAAACCTTGTGTACTTTTGTCTGCATAAAACTTAAAAAAAAAAAACCACCACATTAATATAAAGCTTAGATGTGAGTAAACATAAAGTAACACCCCCAAAATCTGTACCAAAGGCAGAATCTCTGATGTAGCTAAATAAAGGAAAAGCAAAGCATTTTTTTTTTACTGTAACTAAAAGTTTCAAATTAAGGAATATTGGATATCTTGTTTGACTGAGTGAGGCTGGAAGCCAGCTAGAACTTTCATTTGGATTTTTTCTTTTGTGTCTCTTTAAAATGTTCTTATTATTGAATATCGTATGTCTTGCTGTGTTTCTAAATTCATGCACATTTCCTGCTAAGAACATATGGAAAAGAGTAGATGGTTCAGAGTGAAATCTGGATGACATAATAAACCGTGAGAGAGAAACTTGAAGGATTAATACAGATCCAAAGGCTGAAACAGTGTCTACTGTTAAGAGCACACCACCGTTTTTTTCAGTACAAACTTTTATTAGGCAGAAATATGAAAATGCAAAAATCAGACTGTTACAGAAAGTTAAGATTTTGTATATGGATATTCTGGAAGTGATTGCAATTTAGAAATTACAATTCTTTAAATATTTCCTCATTTTTCCAAATTTTAAGAGTGGGCAGAGCCTGTGTAAATTTACAGTGTAATCTTGGTCCACTGCCTTTTCTTTTTCTAGTTTGCTTTCTTCCAAGCAAATGGACAATCAACAGTTCTCCTCCTTGCCAGAGCAGGTGAATAATGCAGTATGCACAGATGTACTGCTGACAGCAGTATCACGTAGATTAGTGAACACTGCAGCCATAAACATGGGATACCAATAGCGCTATACTTACAGTGGATTAATAAGTGATGTGATGTTGCTTCTGATTACATTCATGCCTAGAAACATGTTCCTGGCCAGACCCTCAACTTGCAGAAAATTTTGCATGTAAATGTCTGATTTCCATAGAGATGTAGAGATTAACTCTAAAGGAAGGGGTTGGAGCTCATCTCACTCTGTGTCCGTGCACAGTTAGGGCTCTGCAGATGGTTGGCTCTGCAGATGTGGGCTCACCACTCAGCCTTCCTAGGCCAGTCAAAGTCACTAAGGATGCCACCTCATCACCTGGGGCTACTGCCAGGCTTGCTTCTAGAAATGTGCAGCATGTGAGCACACCCTGGTACAGCTGCAATTGTATCTACCCTCAACCTTACGCACTAGGCGCTCTCATGTCTGCCTTCTGTGACGCAAAAAAATCACAGAGGGTTCCTCTAAATAATTAAAGATATTTCCAAGCTATTCTGCAGGATCTGAACCAGTCACTTTTGGTTCCTTATATGGAGGAGAGAAGGCAATTTGTGTAACCAGTTTTAGACACCTCTCTTCACATACAATGATTCACCTTCAGAAGTTGCCTATTTATCCCAGTGATATCAAGGAAGCATAGGGCTAGAAACCTTGACCTGCTCCAAGCCAGACATCTTACTTTCAAACTCCTCAGCTAGAACAGATGAACATCACCCAAAGTTTTCCTAAAAGCATAACATGTACTGAACTGAATTAAAATGTGCAGTAAAGAAAAAGCTTTTGTATAGAGCACTTTTACATTTTTCTTACTGAGATGGTGATCATGGGTGTGAGGGCATCTTGTGCCTGTGCTGCCCTGGATGGTAACAATGGTGGCCACTAGGAGCCAAAGTGCAGAGTAAGCAGTAGAAGAAAAAGACTTGAGCTATACAAGGCAATTTTGCAATTTGAGACCTTCTGTGTGAGGACTAGGAGAGTATGGCAGTCCCCCATCCCTTTCTTAGCCAAGCTAAAGAAAAGCCCAGGGTGAAGTAAGCAAAGGTCTACCTAGAGAGGGGAGAAGAGCTATCGATATGTAAAAGAAGGCTTTCATTGTTTCTCAGGAAAGCTAGACCACATCATGACACCTTCGTTGGCAAAACAGAGATGTAATCCCCGGTGCAAGAAAAGAAGACCATAGATAAGGAGGAAAGCTGAGGCCTTATGTTGGATCTGAGCTTAAGCCAAACAGAAATATCTGTACTAGCAAATTCAGATCTGCTTTCAAATGATAATGAATGGACATCCACTTAGTTTTCTCTCTGTTATGTGCTTTAATGCAAGTAATCATGTCCCTGGGGAGAAAGAACCTGATGCGGATATTTCATGGTATTGGTCATGGAGTAAGCAGTGTTTAATAGTTCCTCACTATGGGAATAGCAGTTCAATGTCTGCTGTAAACCTGAGAGATTTAGATATTTTAACATTGTAAAGTGAGAACCAACCAGATATCTTCTTGTTAGAAACACACCTTTCTTTCTGTACACATCCTGGGCTAAGGATAGTCAGGGTCCCTGCAAGTGAAGGCACTAACGGGCAGAGCTCGAAGCTGTTAGAAATAATATGGTGGAAAATTTCCCCGGGCAGCTAATCTGACTTTGACTGTCAAAAAAATCTGTATTCAGCATGAAACTGTCTGTAGTTGTAGCCTTAGTGATCTTTTAACAAGTTATTAAAATGTGTTTCTGGTCACATCAATTATAAATAAAGAAGGGAGAAAGAAATTGTTCTTATCTGGCTGCCTTCTTAGAATCCTTCAGTCAAATTTCAATGCAGCAGCAATAAAAATATTCTATTATTTCCTGCTGGCCAGCAAAAGGAAACAGTTCTGCAGAATCTGTTTCCTGACTATCAGAAAACACTTGGCGTAGAAACACATCTAAATTTGTACAAGAGAGGATTGATCAGTATTAATCGCTTTACAGCTCACTAGTGTTGCCCAAATGCTTTATTGAATGTTGAGGAGTATGAAATGAAGTATAGAAATAAAATGTTAAAACTTTAGATGTCCTTAATTTCCAGTCTATTTTTCTGAATAGAGTTCTCCATTATTTTGAATTTTATTCCTTGTGCCAGAGCTATGTTAGCATGGACTCAGTCCTCACTGTAGCAAAATGCCTGTTTTCTTAAGTGGTCATTTCGCCTGAGGAGGGTCTAAATGATTGTTTCCTTGAAATTGTTTATCTGTGCTGATTACAGTGGAAAAACAAAACAACAACAAAAAAATCCATAAAATCAGAAGTTAATCTTAGCCAGGAAACAAGTAATACTGAGTCACTAAACCTGGCAAAGGTGGCTGTTTAACAGTAGATTTTCTGAGCCAATTCCTGTATATATTTCATTGAAGCATAGCCATGGCATTTAATTTAGTTACAAGTGCCAAATTAAACATTTAATTGACTTTTCTTTTACAAGTTGTCTTAACTTTGGCTATACTTTGCTGTAGATGCTGCTACAGATATTATTAAACTGAATATGAAGCCCAGACAGTGCTAGTTTCTGTGGGAAAAGAGCACCATTTCAATGCTGTTCTTTGTTGTAATAAAAAAATAATAATAATAAAAAAATCCCTTCCAAAGCAGCAGTCACAGCCTTACGGCAAATGTCCATTTTGAGAACTTACAGATTTTTTGTTTCTTTTCTACATCCAAGGCTGGGAAATCATACAATATTTTGTTAACTGACATTGTGCTGAAAAAGCTTTCGGGAACATAATTTTCTATCGGGACTTTTAAATCTGTTTTAACATTTTATTCTTGGATGTGTAAACAAATTCTAAGAAGCAGGCCTACTAAACCTTTCATTCTTCTGTCATCCTCCTAATGCATCACAGAGAAGTTATTCTCAGCTTTCACTGAAGCCATTGTATTTCTAATCCACTTCAGTCTGGGAAAATGGCACCCTGCTTTAATTAAAAGAGCAATGAATGTAAACTGACTTCAGAGAAGAACTAAACTCTTTCTCTCCCCACTGAAAATCCATATGCTGACTGATGTGCAGCACAAATCTCTTATACCTGTCCTGGATGGCAGGTTAGCACTGACTTGCTATGACAGGATGAGACTCTGACGTTATCAGTGCGACTCCACTGAAGTTTGCTGTGATTTACACCCTGTGTGCCGTGAGGAGAATCTGGTCTCTGTTTCCTCCACTACTTCTTAGCTGTTATCAAAGAGAATAAATACATTTTGCTAATCTGACATCTCAGTAGCACAAAAAGGGAGATTTTCTGAAAAGTGTGTCCACAGGGCTCACTCTGTTTCTGCACTTTCTATTTACTTTCCCTGAAGATTTCACAGTATTACAAGTAAAACAATGTTCTTGCAATATCTTTGAGGGATAGGAAAGGACGTGCACATTTATTCATTCCCTGAATCCCTATGTGCAATGGAGTAGCCAGCACATTTTGTGAGGCAAAAAAAAAAAAAAAAAACAACTGAAGAAATAGGATACTTAGGAAGGAAACTTTCAGCAGAGTTTAGACAAGCAGAATGTAATTAGAGTGTGTCTGGGCCCCTGAAGCTGCTATCTCCACTCTTAAAAAATAAACACACAGAAGTGGTCAAGATAGCTGACTTGTGTGTTCTCCTGAAAGATGCTTCCAGGAGATCATGGTTTCTTTAAGCCGTGTGAATTTGGTACAGAAGCATCATTAGCAGCCCTGGCTGTAAGTTGAGGCTGGCACAGACCATGGCAGGTCACTTATTAGGGATCAGAGTGCAACCAGAGACACTCTGTGAAAGGGGGAGTGGGTGTTCCTTGGCGTATTCACAGATACCACGCTCAGGTGTGGCCCCTCTCATCAGTGATGGACACTGTCTGAGGAGGTAATTCAGGAAGGAAGTCTGGAAGCATGTGGGTGTGATTCCTGCCCCAGGGAAAAAGTGGAATTGTTTATTCCAGCAGCAAGAAAAGAGCTGGCTCTCCGTTAGGGTTAGGCCATTTATTTCCAACAGATAGATTATTCACTGAAAAACACAATTTTAGTTGACCTGAAAACATCCTTGAATTCAATACACATCTGCAGAGCTGTTTAAGCTGTTTGGGTTTTTCTTTCCTCAGGGGTAGAGCACAGAAATTTATTTCCTGAGTGCTAGGTGTGAGCATGTGGAGACGATAGCCTCCCCCATCACCTAGCCATTTGAATGTTCATCTAGTCTGTGCAAGACTCAGGTCCGGCTATAGCTTCTGCCTGAGCAGATCTGAACATATCAGCCCCACCAACCTGGGAGTTGACTCTACCACCATGCATTTGGTCAAGAATATCTGTAACGTGTACTGCTCGTAGCATATGAGGTGCTTCAAAGTGACCAGCACAAAATCCTGTCCAAAAACACATCCCCAGAGAAAGAAGTTTGGGGATATGTATACAAACAAAATCACTGGGAGCAGTGAGGAAGGGGTTCACAGAAAACCTCCTCTCTTGCTACAGGTTCATTTCACAAGTACTGGTTGAGAGAGGATGGCTCTAGAGCCTGTGACTTTTGGATGTTCACCGAAGAGGCAAGGCATTTGGGGTCGTGGCCTTGTTCTGTTGGTTTTTAAGTTGTTTCATACAAAATGAAGCGGTGACATCAGGACCAGCACGAGCATTCCCATCCCTGGACATCCTCTGGTTCGGGAGCAGGGTGCCCTGCTGGTATGCCAAGTCTCATCCGCCTGTGCCAGAAGGACTCAGTGAGCTGGGCAGCAAGGGGGAACAAGGCTGCGGTCTCGCCTCCTTCTTCACAGCTGTGTAGGCTCCCTTGGTCTTGTCCACCACTTTCCTTTTCATAAAGACTCCTAAAACAAAGTGGAATCACCTTTTAGTTGATGTGAAACAACTTTATACAATGAAGCCTTATGACATCTTTGTTCGTTTGTTTGTTTGTTTGTTTTTAGATGACAGGGTTCAAAATGAAAACCAAACAGTTTTGTTTTAGTTCTGAATTCTGTGATGGCTAATTTGAGATGTTGTGTTTGATTTTATTTGCTTCACTGGCCAAAACGAAAACAACAACAACAACAACAACAACAACTACAACAAAAAACCACCAACCTATACCCCTACTCATTGTATGATTTTATTTCCATCAAATAGCCTTACTCAGCCTCCATCATTTTTGTGCCCTGCTGTGCTGAGCCAGCAATCAACTGGCTGGGCTTCTGTAACTGTATTTTTCTGCAAGCATGTAAGATGTTTGTCTTGTGTTTTTTGGCCACTGGTTGGCTTCTTGTCTGGATTTTCTTGTCTAGTGTTGTTAAGTTCTGCCTTATTGTCTCTTTCGGATTTTGCTGACATTACCAGTTCTGGTGCCACCAGAGGGATGCAAGTGCAAGTCCCCTCAGTTTAAAAGAGAGGAAAAGTTTCAAATACAATCTTTTGACCTTTAAAGCATATTACAAAGACTGCCTATTTCCTAAGGCTTGGGGGGAAGAATTGAGGGAATGAATGGGACAGGATATATTTTACTGCTTTGAATTACTAGCTGGCTAAGTTAATTTAATTTTGTTTTGCGTGAGCTCTGTTGAGTTGGCCTTGCAT
Organism: Anseranas semipalmata; assembly: GCA_013399115.1. Classification (NCBI taxonomy): domain Eukaryota; kingdom Metazoa; phylum Chordata; class Aves; order Anseriformes; family Anseranatidae; genus Anseranas; species Anseranas semipalmata. The sequence goes on along the minus strand of VXAA01000923.1, from coordinate 746,186 downwards.
TTTAAATAATTGGTAATGTGCCGAAAGCTATGGATAGTCGTCCTTTGTATTTTAATTGTACTAAATAAAATGAGAACAATGGAAGCAAAAAAACCTAGAGGTGAGTCATAAATAAGCATTATTTATTTTCTAACAGACATGCTTTAGTTTCCCAGTTATAATGGGAGACATAAGTAAGGTGTTTAAATATGTACTGAACAACTGAGAAACAAATAGTTCTGGGTTCATTACTGTCTGAAATAAAACTTCATTTTTTTTTCTGAGCCACTAGTAAAAATTAATCTTTACTGTTCAAGTTATGTGTATTTTGCTAATAGAATAAACAAAAGAACTAATGACAAATTAGTAAGGTCTCCAATGGAAACTATTGATATATGACAGCTGGTCAGAGTTATGCTTTGAGCCAGCTGAGAGAAACAAGAGAGTTCATACTAAATTTGACACTAACAGGAAAGCAGAGAAAATCTCAGTGAATCTTCAAAGGAGAACTTCGTTTTGAAATTCTACATCGAACCAAAGAGCTTCAAGTGACTGGTGTAATGCAGCGATTGTGGTAAAACACCACCAATAACTTCCTTTAAGCTTTGTGTTTAAAACTGAATAGGTTGTGGGTGTTTCTTTTAAGTGTTTTCTGAAGAAGAAAATAGTGACACTTCCCCCTGTCAATAATACCATTTTGTGGGCAAATTTCATCTGTTCCCATCTGTCATACTCATATCTACCAGCAAACTAGATGAATTATGGGATGCTCTGTCTCCCTCAGAAGTACCATTATCCACAGCCAGCTTGCTCTGACCTCTGCAAAAACTCTGTCAAGTTTGACAACAGTCTGCAGTACTGGCATCTTCTCCTCTGACACATTATGTGCTTGTTTTACTTATTTTTCTCAGTAATTTTTTGCCCAGACCATCTACTTGGTTGAATCCCATCCAGGATGGTATGATTTCATAGAGATCAGTTTTGCCACATTGGCATGGAGAGCCTTTACATACATTTATTGGTTGCTTGGTCACCTGCAGAGGAGGCCCTCTAGAAATCTGTGTCTAGTACCTCTGATAGACTGTTTTGCACTGCATTTCTATAGCAAACTCTCAAATTATTTGTGGCCTCAAATTATTTGTGAATAAAATATGAGGACAAACAACCTATTGTGCAGCAGGAAATACATAGTCTGAATAAATGCCCTCAAGTTTTCTGTTGGTTCTTTTCATTGAGAGCACCTGTATATTGCTAAACAGCATATAAATCTTAGGCTATTTGCATTTTACCCCCCAAAGTCTTCTAATGAGTCTGTGTTTTATTTTTATAAACATTTTATAAGCTGCCTGGAGGCTTATATGTGCTGGTGGACATATTTTTTGGTTAAAATCCCACATTTCATTAAAAATAAAAAAGAAGTTCCCCATTGATATTCTAAGAATGAATTTTTGTCTTTGTTACATTGCTCATCAAATGAATGGCTCCAGTTCTTCAGATTTAATGCTAGACAGATGCCTTGTTAGACAGATATTACCACATTTTTTGGAATTCTACATGTTAGAGGATATATTTTTGCAGGCTGTGCTGCACATCAGACAGAAACTTTGTCCAAAAAGATGTAAAGTAACACTTGTGAAGCCTTAGTATTCCAAAACCAGAGATGCTATTGCACGCTCTTGGCCAAAGTCAAATAAGAAGAGAAGTAGCACACTGGAGCAGTTGGGATTTAAGTTCCTCATTACGAGCTCAGGACTGCAAGTTGATTAGTGCTTGGCCCCAGTCCAGAAAAGCACTTAGACCGAGAAAGTATATGGCAGTTAGGTGTTTAATTCCTTTAAACCTTTTTTGAAAAATCTTAGCCTTAAGCATTAACTGCTGTAGGTGTATTCAATTGTCTAACGTAAGCGGGGTTCTGACAGGGAGCTTGAGTGCTTATCACAGTGCAGCTTCAAGTCCCATTCACCAGGCTCCTCTCGCTGCGTGGAGTGCAAGCCATGTTGGATGCCACCGGCATTTTCCTTGAAGGCAGAAGATCTCTTCAGTCTCAGCAAGGCGACAAGCACTGAGCACTGACTGAATTTGTGAGAGACACAGAGAAGTTAGAAAGCTGGACAAGTGACGGGAGGGAACAAGAACTGTCCAGAGCCAGGAGTCACACTCAGAACTGCACATACCCTCTGCCTGCTCTGATAGGGTTCTGAGACAAATCCTTTATCTTCTAAAGCTCACCCACACTCCCCAGGACAAGGATGAAATTTCTCTCTCTCTGACTCCTCTCTTTTCATCTTCAATCAGTCAATGTTCCATTGCTGTTTCACATGTTCCACATGGCTGGAGCTCATCAACTCTGACGCCTTCTGCATTATAGCTTTTGCCCCCACATGCCTTATGGTGACCAGTCCTCAAGGAAACGGGACTTTTGCAGCTCTCAATTTTCTCCACAGTGGTTTGTTTGATAGGTCAAGTTAAAACCTGGATTAGTGATACATTAATATAAGATTTTGAGTATGTCTGGTCATGGGCTATAGTTCTACACATGGAAGTGGTCTTTCTCCTACCTATGAGTGTGGATGCACCCTGAGGGCAAAGGCAAGCACTTACTCTTTGGTGTGGTGCAATGCATGCAGTGCTGCGGTCTTTTTAATAGCTTCCTACTTTTCAACTGGAAATATATCCCCTGAGGATATGTCTAATGAAGCTAGCTTGGGTATCACTATGTTACATTGCGCTCCACTGAAGCTAATATATTCCCCCTCTCCCCAGGACTAATTAACTCAGATATGATTCTGAGCTAGTAGAACTACGCAGCTTCCAACACTCGAGTTAGCTCTTTCACAGGTAGCTCAGGTATCTCTACATGGGGCTGAATTATGCCAGTGAGACACGTTATGAGCTCCTAAGCAATCCCTTTAGAAGAAATTTAAAGCAAGGAAACTAGAGAATGCAAATGGATATAAAGTGCTGAATATGACTGCTGAATTTTGTCTAGATAATTTGATTCATACCCAGTTCAATTTTAATAAACTAACACCTATTTTTGAATTAGTCTCTTCATGGCTTAAAAATCTGTTCTAAGCTGCAAGATCTGTCTCAATGAAATTGAAAATTAAATAAGAAATACCCACAGGAAACATGCAGGTTTTTGCTAACATCTTAATTAAATCCCACAGGTGGGGGAAAATTAATTGAAGACTTTTACCACTTTCCCCGCTAACTTTTCCTACTCCAGGGATTCAAATAAATGGAGTTTACAAATTCACCCACTGTTTTGCTTTAAAACTTCATGAAACTTTGCTTTTTAGTAGGAAATTAATTAGGTATAGTTCTTATTATACCTTTTATGTGGGTAAGGCTCCTGAGGCATGGTAAACATTAATTAAGCTCCATAGTACCCTCTGAAGTAGATAGTTCTTACCCACAGTTATACTGAAAATAAAGCCTCACCTCTTCACTTGAACTGATGATACGTTCTATCCCCATATCAGCAAACCTACTTTAAATACTAAGAAGTGAATACATTGAAAGAAAGAGGAAAAAGAGTACCACAAAATATTTTCCTATACTTTCATTGTGCCTGAGGACAATTTTTGAAGGTCATGGAGTTAAGATATTTGGTGCAAAGCTATTTGCAACTTACTGTTATTTAGATCTTTGCCGTCCCAAAATTTGTTACCTGATACATGACATTTTACGTGCCTATATAAAACATAGACATATTATACAAACACTAAACTTCAAAAAAGGAGTTTTTTGATGGCCTAGACATTTTTCAGTCAATAGCTTACAAGCCGAATGTTTCTGGGAATTGAATGTGTTTGCATCATTCAGGGATTCTTTGAAGACCCGAGTACAACTGTACCCACGTGTCTCTTCTGCTAATGTACTTCAGTAGAAATGGGGATGTAAGAACTTAATACATCTGCATCACATTAATATTGTACCGGAATACTGGTACAGTAATGCTGGCGTAACATGATACAATAGACAAATCGCAATGGCTGTAAGACTTTCATATGGTTCTGGTGTATGAAATCCATTAGCGTCAGCTGCAGCTTGTAGGGCTGTTGCTTGTGAGCATTAGGGAACAGCAAATAGTGAATTTGGTGCCTCTGAGTGTTGTAAACTGCTGCATTTTCAACTCCAGTGCTGCATTCCCCTGATAAGGAAAACAGATCAAGAAATGAGTAATCACTTTAAATTCCGACTTTTTCTATCCTAAATGTTTCTTCCCTTAAACTTCATTGATTTTTGGCATCTCTTAGACAGCAGCCCACAAATAATTTGCTAAAATGTCCAGTGTCCCTATATGCTTCAGGTAAGTGCCTTTGCTTCTCACGGAATCAATAGATCTTTGGTTTTTTTTTTTTAGGATTTCTGTAGCTCTGAACACCAACTAAGCTAGGGACAGCAGGCCTAAACCTGCAGGTCCAAAACCCAGCAACATTAAATGAAAGACTCGTTTTTTCCTTCAATGGGTTCTCAGCCTGTGTTCTATTTTGCAAACAGGAATTACATACAGACTTACTGGCTGCGTCTAAACTGGAAAATAAGACTGGCAGGGAGCAGTCTCTGGCCCTGAAGGTGACCGTCAGAGCATGAGTTGTGTCCTCATAGGAAAACTCTCTTACCCAAGTCTCTCTCCCTCCCAGAGGAATAGGTATCATGCTGTCAACTTTGGGCCTCATCCTCCCACCCACTGGCTGCGTTCCACCAGTTATTTCACAAAGCTGTTTCATAGTATGCTGCAGCAAGAAGAAAGCTAAGCATCTGGGCAGGATAATAAAAGAAATTAAGTGTAGCCAAACGAAAAGTGGGAAACAACTTATATAGACTGATTTCAGTTACTTTTAACATACCAATAATCAAAAAAAATAAGCATGTCCTTGCCTTCAATTATGTATTTATTGCAGTAACTCACACTTGCTTATACGCATCACGAATTTTACACAAACATCATAGCTTTGGCAAAGATTCTCTGAAGATTATGGGACTACAAGAACAAGCATAAACTAGATCATATCAAAGGTCCAGGAGCCTGCATCCAAGAGTATCAAATGGAAGATGCTTAAGAAAAAGCATAAAAGCAGGACAGGCATATAGTGAGACTACCTCGGAACAGTCTTGCAGCTTCAGTGATTTGTGGTGCAGGTGCTTCCTGAGCCAGCAGTAGTTTCTTTGTATTTATCAGTGTGAGATGGATTTTTCACCCATGAATTCATCCAATTTCTTTGTGAGCTTATGTATGTTGCTAGCATCTGCAACGGCCTGTGGTTTTGAGTGAATGTGAACCATCACCTTTTGTCCAGTTTGAATTTACTGCCTAGTTTCACCTGGTCCTTTAGTTTTGGTTGACACCCTATAGCTCTTGCACTGGAACAGACAATGATTTTTTGAGAGCTTTTGGAATGGCAGTATACGTGCTGTCCTGCTCTGCTGCGGGGCATTGGCCCCCAGGGCAGGCGAGAGCTGCCATCACCCACCCCACAGGACCCTCTCCCTGACCCACCACCAGGCACGTGGTGGGATGGGACAGGGATGCCCATCCTTGGGCACTGCTTTGTAGCTACCAGCATCTGTGACCAGTGGGACCTGCCTCTGGGTGTTACCAGTGGTGCTGGTGCCTCAGGTCAGAATCCTAAGGCTCCCCCAACTCCCTGGATACCCTATTCCCCAAACTGCTATGCTTTTTTTCCAAAGGGGGAGGCTCTTAATCATCATCACTGGACAAAATCTAGCACTGCTGCTAAGTGTTGGCAGAGGCTTTCATGAAATATGTCTTCTCCAAAAGCTCTGAAGGTAGTGGGCTTTCGTCAGTGAGGAATAAGCAGTACTTGGCACAGTGTCCTTGCAATGATCTCTGATGTAGCTGCAGAAGTGTTTTGCTTTCTGACTAGGAAAAGGTGACTGCTGTGCTATTTTCATCCACATCAGCATTCTTCCCTTTCCGAGTATGTACTGCCTAGCCACAGAAAATTGCAAAAAATCCCCAGTGTGAGAGGATTTACCGAAAGTAACAACACCAATGGTCTTTTATCTATGCTGACTGAAAGTTAATCCATATATGCAAGAATCTGACACTTCAGCTTACTGGGAGTGACAGATACATAATAGAATCTCTTGAGCGTTATCACTTCCCAATAACAGAGCTTTGTCATGTTTTGTCTGAATCTGGCCTATACAAGCCTTTTGGTGAGTTTAAAATTCCTAGCACAAACTACAGGAATCAACCTCAAAGCTGTCATAGAAAAATGGA